>VDFB02287892.1:0-59305 GCA_007258455.2 Sequoia sempervirens | reverse complement strand
ATCCAAAAGGAAATATTAACCATTCATACAATCCTTCATTAGTCTTGAGTGTAGTCTTCTATTCATCTCCTTCTCTAATCTTGATTTGATGATATCCACTCTTTAGGTAATTTTTTGTGATATACTTTTCTCCACTCAAACAATCCATAATGTTATCCTTCTTTATCAATAGAAATCTACATTTGACAATGATCCTATTGATTTATCTATAATTTTTACACATCCTCTATTGGAACACAACAATATATTGAGAGGGGGGATGACTAAGTAGATCAATAAGAACTTATATTTTATTCCTTTTAAGAAGATTAAACAAACATGCGGAGATCATTCAAACACACAAAAGAACATAACACTAGATATACATGGAAAACCCAATATGGGAAAAAACCACAGTGAGAATAGTTACTAGGATCTATTGTCCTAATCCAACCTCACAATAGAACCTCATTGGTTACAGTATTTAAGGGCACCAAACCTAAGGAGGAACCAATCCCCTATTTTAGTGGCACCAACTCCAAGGAAGCATCCACTCCCTAACTAAGCACCAACTCATCTTTTTTATGGCACCAACCAATTAGATGTATAATGAAAATATTTGAAGCAACAACTCTAGTTTATAATTGATTAAAAAGAATCTAGTTCAGTGTTGCAAGTCTAATATGCAACTGTACATTTGATTCTTCTTTTCTTTGTTCTTCTCTTCAGAATATCCTATGTTCTATCTTTCTCTCTATTGATGCTAGTAACTCACCAACTCATACATTTTCTTATTTTCTTCAAGCATTATTCTACCCTTTTCCACACACACATGCTTTATTGAATACATAATGTAGATGATTTTTTATGTTATCATCTAGGTAACTTGCAACATTCATACTTTGTCAACACTTAGCAATTTTTTTCTTACCTACTCTCTCATAAATTCACCTACAAGCATGCATACCTAGAGCTATACAACATAGTCCTCATTCATAATATTTGATAATTTTAGCAACTATCAGAACCTAAATTAGATATGAATTATTTTCCATTCCTTTCATGATTGATTTGTATCTAATTTTCCAATCATCATTGCATTTTCATTTCCATCTACACATCTCATCACCAATAAAAATGAGTAGTTGCAGTAGTTACAACAATTAAATTTTAATTTTTTGTTGGTTTGCAGTTTTTTCTACCATTTACACTATTTGTTCCACTACCTAGCTATTGGAGAAATTCAACTTTAAATTAGAGCCTTAGATTAGTATTCTTCTCTCCATAATATTATGATTGTCATTTAATCTTTCAACTTTAAAACATGACCATTATATTAGATTCCTTTAATATTGTGTCATTGATCTCTATTGCATGACCTTTTCTTCTTGTGCAACTTCATTTGTGCTAGATAAATGTGATGTATAGGAGCTATGTGATGCAATGAGTACATTCCACCTATTACCTTGGACACACATTGACATTTTGCTTCACCATTTCTCTTAAACTCATACCTAACATGTCTTTTGAAAAATAATGGACACCATTTGATCTTCAACCTTCATTATTCTTCATTTGATCTCGATTGCAAGCCATATAAGCCTATCACATTTTAGTTTCACATGTGAAGAATGAAAATATAATATGAAGAAATAGAACAATGAAATCATTATTAGAAACTTGTGTAGCCAATTTTTCATCAGGATCATGTGTATCCATTTCACATATCACAAGTTTGTTTTGTGCTTGAAGAAAGAGAATGTGATGCAAAGAGACAACATAGTGCAATGAGGAGATGACACGTATCTTCCAACAGTCATCACACCATCACAAAAAATGAAAATGTGATGCGAATAAACTATGTGATGTAGCACACATAAAAAATTACCTCCTACCAATCTATAAACACAAAATGTGATGTGAAGGAATGTTGTGATGGGAAAATATTTGAGTCTAGACTTAGGAAATATAATAGTTTCAACATCTTGTTAAGCTACTAATAACTAGGGTGAAGGGGTCAATTTCAAAATGACCTAAAGGGCTTAAGTCATAACTTAAGCAACTGGTAACGATCTATTCCAATTAAACACATAAATAGAAGCTCTATTAGGTGCCATGACTAAAAACCTAGGGTTTTTCCTATTAAAGCCTAATATGACTAGAGAATAGAAAAGAAAAAAAATTAAGCTCCTACATCAACCTATTATCATGTGAATCATACCATTAGAATGGGCTTGGAAAACCCACATCAAATTTTTCATTAGTTTTCTCTACAAACATCTAGAGGCAACCTGTACAATAACATTTCAATATTGTATGACAACATTGTAACGTTTTGATAAACTTTACAAAAATTGAAAAACATGCTCTTCTCTCCATCATACTTCATCAACCAACTTGTGGCTGATCCATAATCATCAAGGAAATCCAAACTTCCAATAATATCCACTTTGACATCAATCCAATTGCCTATTGACATCAATGACAACATAATTTCAATAGTCTCCCCCTTGTCATTGATGCCAACACTAAATGCTTTGCACTAAAGTTGTTCAAACAAATGCACTCTCTCCTTTGATCAATTGCAACGTATTTAAATCTCCCCCTAAGTAGTAAGTGCTCAACTATTAAAGCATTTTATAACTCTCTCCCCATTTGACATTAATGGAAAATGGAATCTTCTAATTTGTTGATACCAATTGAAAAGGAATCCAATTTTCTCCCCCTTTGTCATTTAAAGGAGCATGTCTATGATATCTACAACCATCAAGTCATTCAAAATTTGTAAAACCAATCATACCTAGTTTGAATTATTCTTCTCATATCTTCTAAGGAAGTATAAATTTTCTTGTGAAGCTCCCTCTTGACTCATGCCTTATCACTAAGAATTAGTGATGTGAGGTATGTGAAACCACTTCCCGTTTCTACCTTAGATATTCAAATTACTCTTTGGGAAGAGGTTTTGTGAATATATGGTGGTTTTACTTTAGGATCTTGGTAATTCTCATAAATAGGGAGAGTGGGGAGATTTTATTGCACTAAATTCTTCATCAAAAATTCGATAGTTTCCCCCAATGGTGTCTACTTGCATTTCTCTAGGTAGATATTCCTAGGGGTGGTCCCTTTTTAGCGTCTGTATTGTTGATTGTTAGTTGATTATTTTGTTGATATGGATTTTTTTGTGTGTTCATTTGTGGTATGTTCTATTGTGTGTATGTTGGTTGGGTGATTGTTTTCTTTGGACCACTTATGACCACTTTGGCATTGATGACCCCATCATTGGTAACATTCTTGTTCTTAGCCCAACTGTAGGGATTGGAATTATAAATAGATGAGGGTTGGTTATCCCTATATGGTTGCATATTCCCTTGTGCTATAAGGGCTATTTCGATGTTGAGAACCTTAGGGATGAGTTGATCATATTCCATGACACATTACATCTTTAATTGAAAGGATAATCCCCATCAAGGTTAGCAATAATGATTCCTATTTTTTGTTCCTCAAGAATGGCCAATTTTCTCTTGCTAGCTCTATATCTCCATTGTTTTAAGTAAATTGTAAATGTTTAACCCTTGTTGTTTTTTAGGCTGTACATTTCCTCCAAAATAATGCTCATGTCTAGGTTGAAAGAGAAGTGGTTTACAAATTGATCTATGATTTCTTGGAATGTTTGGATTCCAAGAGGTGGACAGGAGAACCATTCAATTTTTGGGCCTACCAAGATTCATGGGAAAATCCACATTAAATAGGAATCATTATAGGCCAATTTCATGCAATGCACATAGAATTCCTAATGTGGTCTTCAAGAGTTTTCATTCCTTTTGTATTTTTCAAGTTTAGTTATTTCAAATCTAGCTAAGAATGGTATCATTGCAAAGTTTTTTGTCAAAAGATAGGGACACAAGTCACATTGATCAATTGATCTCTTCATCTTTCCTACTTGAATATCCTGTATTTGTTGAGAGACCATTTTGACTTGCATAGAAAGATCATCTTGAGGATTAGGCGGTGAAGCATATGTATTGCATGGTGGAATGTTGGATGAGTTAAATGTGTTGTATGGTGTGTGTGATGGGTTGGCTTGTTATTGGTGTATGAATGGTGATGGTGGTGGGGTAATGTATGCTCCTTGTGTATTTGGATTGAATATTTTTTGTTTTGTTTTTGTGTAAGGTTGTTGGAAGCCATTTATTGTGAATGTAATGCTTTTTGATAGGCCTCTTGTTGTTGTTGTACTAATAGTGCTTGTTGTTGGTCCTATTGTTGTGCTTGTTGTTGTTGGGCTATCAATGCTTGTTGGTGTGCTTATTGTTGTTGTTGTTCTATCAATGCTTGTTATTGTTCTTGTTGAAATTGTAAGGCTTGTTGATAAGCCTATTTGGCTGCTTGTTTTCCTTGTTTCTATTGCAAGGTTGGAGCTTGTGCTTGTTGCTGCTATTGTAAGGCTTGAACTTGTGTTTGAGCTTGTTGTGTTGATTGTTGTACTTGTTGCTATTGCAAGGCTTGAGCTTGTGCTTGTTTTGCTTATTTCTATGCTTACTACTATTTCAAGTCTTGAGCTTGTGCTTGTTGTTATTGTATTTCTTTTCAGTAGGCTTGTTGTGCTACTTGCAACATTATACTATATTGATTTGTAATGTTTTGATTTTGGGATGGTGGAATTTGATAAGTAGTTTCTGATGATGGGTTGAGTGTGTGTTGGGATGTTTGTTGTGTGTTTAGAGGTTGGGTGGTAGATAGCTAATTTGGATTTGTCATATTTTTTCCTTAGTTTTGTGATACCATTCCTTGTGATATTTTGGTTAGGGATGTTTGGGATCCCATTTTATTTTGTGTCATTGGGGGGATTGATGTTTGAGGAATTTGATAAGATGCCATTAGTATTGTGATGTTAGTGGCATACTTGGATTTGGGACCATGTTTGTTGAAGGATTGATCTGATTTGATGTGATTGATATATTTGTTTGTTTTGGGACCAATACGTTAGATGGACTATTTTGATTTGCTATATTTTGGGTTAACATGTGTGATGGGTTGATGAGAGGGACTTGTCGACCCAATTGTGATGTTTTTCCTTGTGTGAATGAAGATAAACCATTTGATATGGTGTTCACTTGTCCAAATAAATCTACTTGAGATGGTTGACTTGTTTGATCTTGTGGAATGGTAGGATCATAGCCTTGAGTACCTTGGGTAGGGGTAATGAGTTGAGATGATGGTGTATCATGGAAATTTGGTGCCATGGTGGTGTTATGGAACATGAGTGGCATGTGTGTATGTTAAGGGATTTGAGGGATGGTGTTTGTGATATCCAAGCCGGTTCTAGTTCCTAGTTTTTGGTTGTCAACAAGTGGGTGTCCTTGAAGGGAAATATGTAATGAACTCCCTTTAGTAGTCATGGGTTGACTTGAGATATGTTACAATGACGATTAGGTAATAGATTGAACCAAATTTTGAACTAATGATTGTGTGATAAATGTTTTAGGAATAGATGTGTTCCCCAAAGGTTGTTCTCTAATGGTGTCCAAATCAAAGATAGAAGGGAGATTAGCTTCTTCTTTTTCCAAATCCAACATGTAATGGGTAGGGTTCAACTTGATCATGGTATTGACAAAGTGATTAGTTTTGGGATCTTGTGATAGCTCAAGAAATTCATCTATGGTCATCTCATAGGGATTGTCAGTAACATACTCTATCTCAAAAGGACCCATTTCTTGAACATCATGGGGGATGAAGGGTACTCCACTTACAATCTAAAACTCAAAAAAAAAAAAAAGATAATTGCACAAAAAAGTGCAAGAATGAAGCAAATACTTACTATTATCAATTAAATGAAAAATGAAATTACAACATTATATTGGAACTACATTGGCTTTATGATTATATAAATATGCAAATCTGCAAATTGAAGCCACAGTTTGCACTACTTTGGCCGCCTTTCTGTAGCCCCCATTTGTATCCTTTATTTGGAAGGTGTAACCACCCCAGAATCTTCTAGAAAGTGTAACTTCCTCAAGAAGATATTTTGAAAGTTTATTAATTTTGGTATTACAAATTCATGGGGTCATATCTTTTGATCTGACCATTGGATTTTCTATTAAAATACCTTTTCAGAAAGATCTCAAGAAATGTTGGGCCCAAAAGAAAAGCCTAAAGGATGACCACTTTCATTTTCCACCAATTTTCAGCCCTATCTAGAGCCTGTAAGTGCCTCAAAATTGACTTTGAATACTTTAATAGGATTTTTAGAAATTGAAATTTTAATATCTATCAAGTGAAAATTGATATTTAAGTGATTTCTTCACCATTGACTTCAATTTACCATTTTGGAGGTCTATGTAAGATTTTGTTTCCAACCATGCATAAATCCAAACTTACTAAAAATAGTAACCCTACAAAATTTAGTCGTTATGAAAAAGAAACTACATTTTATTGGGTGATGCAAGATTTATCTTACACCCCAAATGCTCCTACATCAAGCACCCAAGGTAACTTGAAAAGTGACCCTATCAATTCTTAGAACTTAGAGGGAAACCAAGACAGTTAACCTAAGATTCAGATAACCAAGATGAATCTTCAATAGGAATTCCTCTCGACTTCACCAAGTACTTTTTACATATTGCCCATTTCTTGTGCTTCTTCCCACATGGCTATGCAAAATTTCTTCTATCTCTTCCTTTTTTGAAGTAGGTGTTGGAATATTCCCCTACGCGTTTGTCAATTCATTCCCCTTGTCTTACTAGGTTACCCAAACTCATATTCACCACCTCCATTTTTCCACCAATCTTTGGATGGTTTGTAGAACTAAACTTCAAATCTTTCTTCAACTTCTTCCATAATGTTCTTCAAAAGTAATGAACAAATTTGGTATCTTTTTCTAAAACTATGCTCTTTGGTAAACCATGTAGTCTCACCACCTCTCTTAAAAACAACTTTGCAACATAATAAACATCACTAGTCTTATGACAAAGAATGAAATGTTCCATCTTTGAAAATCTATCCACCACCACAAATATGGAATAATTCCCTCTCTATGTCCTTGGTAAGACAAGAACAAAATCCATTGTAATGTCCTCCCATGGCCTATCAGGTATATATAATGGTTGATACAATCCAGTATTCTTGTTCCTTTTTCCACCTGGCATACTCTACAACTCTGCACAAACTTCTTCACATCTTGTTGTAACTGTGACCAATAATAACTCTCACTAACAAGATAAATGGCTTTATCTTGACCAAACTATCCATCCAATCATCCACTATGTTTCTCCTTGATTAGATTTTCTCTCATAGAGCTCATTGGAATCGATAATTGGCTTCTTCTAGACAACATCCCATCCTGTATTAAGAAATCCAACCATTAGATTTTCTATTATAATACCTTTTCGGAAAGCTCTTGAGAAATGTTTTGATAGAAACTAGGGATAAATGGCCAACCACTTTAATTTTCCACCAATTTCTAGGCCTATTTGGAGCCTCTAAGTTCCTCAAAATTGACTTAAAATATTTTAATAGGATTTTTGGAATTTGAAATTTTAATGTCTTAAATGAAAAATGATAGTGAAGTGATTTTTCACCATTGACTTCAATTTACCATTCCGAAGGTGCGTGTAAGATTTTTTGTCCAACTGTGCATAAATGTAAACTTACTTAAAATAGTATCCTTTCCAAATTTAGCACTTATTGAAAAGAAACATGTTTTTTGGGTGATGCAAGACTGCTCTTACACCCTAGATGCTCCTACATCGGACACCTAGGGTAATTTGAAAAGTGACCCCATTACTTCTCAAGAGTTAGAGGAAATTCAAGATGATTAACCAAAAACTTAGATAACCATAATAAATCTTCAATAGGATGTCCTCTCGATTTTACCAAGTACTCTACATATTTCCCATTTCTTGTGCTTCTTCCCACATGGCTATCCAAAATTTCTTCTATCTCTTCCTTTTCTGAGGTAGGTGCTAGAATCTTCCACTACACCTCTATCAATTCATTCCCCTTATCTCCTCCATGATATTCTATCAAATCAAAAATGTTAAACATAGGTGAAACATGATTCTCACTTGTAAATTCTATCTCATAAGCATTTCTTGAATTATGCTTCTTCATGATCTTGCATGGTCTAAACTTCTTCATCTTTAACTTGTTGTATGTACCAAATGGAAACCTCTCCTTTCATCAATGAATAGTGACTTTTTCTCCTACCTAGAACTCCTTATACCTCCTTTTATGATATGCCTTAGCCTTATACTATGAGTTCATCTTATTGATATGTTTCTTCACCTCTTCATGCAAATTCTTCAGGTGCTCAGCAAAATCTTCATCCTCAGCACTACTCTTCCCCCCCTTATTCATCTTTCTTAGTTTAGAATAAGTTATTGGAATACTCCCATACGTAATTTGGAATGGTGATTTACAAGTTCTCCTATTGATAGAATCATTGTAAGAAAATTCTACTAGTGGTATAATCAAATTGCATCCCTTGGGCTTGAATCCTACTAAACATCTTAGGAGGCTACCCAAACTCCTATTCACCACCTATATTTTCCCATCAGTTTGTGGATGGTGTACAGAACTGAACTTCAAATATGTCTTCAACTTCTTCCATAATACCCTCCAAAAAAAATCAACAAATTTGGTATCTCTATCTAAAACTATGCTCTTCGATAGACCATGTAGTCTCACCACCTCTCTAAAAAACAACTTTACAATATGAACATCGCTGGTCTTATGACACAAAATGAAATGTGTCATCTTTGAAAATCTATACACCACAACAATGTGGGCCATCCAACTATAAGAGATAAACTGATCACACCAAGTGGTTGAACATTTGCTTACATTTTCAAATCCCTTAATGGATAAAGAATCCTATTGGATATTTGATCTATCAACACCAAGTCTATTGAGAAGGTTCACTTAACATATATTAAGAGTGGAACCCATCTCTATAAGAGTTATCTTAATTCCTTTTCATTTGTATTGAGAAATAAGCATAAAATCTTCATTTTGTTTTTACACTTCCAAATGAGGAAGCTCACTTTGGTGGAAAATAATGTTAGCATTTATTCCTTGGATCATGGTTGTGATGTGAGTTGGTTGGGTATGAGAAGGGATAGGAACTTGTTGCAAAGTTGATTGGATCATGTTGTGATAGTAAGGAGAGGCTTGAATAAGGTCCCATAATGAAATTTTAGCAGGAGTATTTTTATTTTTTCAACAAGATTGTACTCTTTTCCACTAGGAAGACCTAGTAAGGTAGGTCTATGGGGGATAGGATTAGGAAAAGGTACAGGTATTGGGGTTGGTTGTAGTGGTTGCGAATGTATGAGCAATGGTATTATAACTTAGTTGTTGCGATACATTATTCTTAGATGGGTAAAGGACAAGTTTGGGTTTGTTTTAAGGTGGAGTTTTATGTGAAGGGGGGTAAATGATGAGTTGAGGTTGAATAATGTTAACATCCCTTAGCAGGTGAGATTCTATATCATTATTTTGGTTCTTGTCTTGCATCATGTTTTAGTTAGTTTAGTTGTTGCAGATGCTTCTCTAGAGATTCATGATGCTTGTGGATGTTTCTAGATCATGCTCTATCTTTTTTGCACATGCACATTGATCATTGTGCTTGTGATTCAAGATTTTCTCTTGTGTATTCATTTTTTTCATGTTCTTGGACGACATGGTTTTGAAGTGTGTTGTGGATCTTCAAGGAATAATTAATTGAAGTGTTTTCATGTTGAAGATGTTTATTTGGGTCCTCACAGGGTTTCCACAAAAAAAAAATCTTGGTGTTATGAGTATTTATGATGTGTTGTTGATTCATGCTTTCATGGTTAATTATTAGATCTAAGAATAAGGTTAATAAGTTGAATAAGTTTTGAATTTCTGTGACAATTGATTCACCCCCCCTCTCTCAATTGTCTACCCTTGTATTGCCAACATGTGGTATCAAAGATGGAAGAACTGGAAACACTGGAATCACTTATTTTCAAAAGAGTGATGGAAGAACTGGAAGCACTTATTGTCAAAAAAGTGCCAAGAGGAAAAGGTAAGTATGAAGATTTTCATTTTTACAGTTTTTTTGTTTCTTTAGTTCATGTTCCTGATTGAGGGTGAAGCTATTTTAGTTAGTTCAGTTGTTGCAGATGCTTCGCTGGAAATTCATGATGCTTTTGGATGTTTCTATATTGTGCTCTATCTTTGTTGCACATCTGCATTGATCATTATGATTGTGATTTGAGATTTGTTTCACCCCCCCTCTCAGTGTCGCTTGATTCCAAAAATTGGTATCAGTAATATAGTGTGTCATAGATATTTGAGGAGTTATTGCTTATAATTTGTAAGATTATTTCTTGCTCATTATACTCACAAGAACTACAAAGTTTATCAAAAAATTATGTGAAACTGTTGAAGAGAAAATGAGTCAAATCCTAAGGGGGAGTAAGTGTCAAGAGTTAGTTGCGTTGATGGTGTTTTTCACATCATGAGTTGCATCAATGCAAAAGGGGGAGATTGTTGGATTTTGTGGTTGTGTTGCTAATATGTGGTTGTCATTGATGTCAACACTATTAGCATTAATGCATTTGAAGTTGTATATGTCGAGGATATTGAGAAAATTGTAAAGGAATGAGTTGCAGGTTGTTAGTGGTAAAGTGAAGTTCAGTATGTTGGTATGTTTTGTATGTTGATTATCAAAGGTTGTGGACAAAAGGGTTTGTTGCTAAGTGTATCTAGTTTATCCATGTCAAGTTTCACAGATCCGCGTGAAGATTTGATCGAGTTATAAAGATTTGCATTCTGATAGTTTTTATGTTTCGTCAATCAGTGTTCTTGATTGAGGATGAGGCTATTTCAATTAGCTCAGTTGATGTGGATGCTTCTTTGGAAATTCGTGATGCTTGTGGATGTTTCTAGATCATTCTCTATTTTTGTTGCATGTCCGCATTGATCATTGTGCTCATAATTTGATATTTTCTCTTGTGTTTTCATGTTTTTCATGTTCTTGGCCGACATAGTGTTGAAGTGTGTTGTGGATCTTTGACGAGTAATTAATTGAAGTGTTTTCATGTTGAAGATGTTTATTTGGGTCCTCACTATGTTGTGGCTAACCTTGGTTGATTCGAATTGATAATCTTTAATTTTTTTGGGCCAACAGTTAAATTCATTTTATTATTTCTTTGTGTCTGACTTGTAACAATGAAATTTCATGTTGCGAATATAAAAGAGTGATTGTTTATTTGAATTGAAGTGTATAAGATGGTGAAAGAGTATTCTAGTTGATGCCGAGTGAGTGTTTATGTGCTTAACTAGAACTATAATCAGGCATTAGCAAATGCTATTTTCTCAGTTCAAAATATGGATGGCTTTAATCTAAATCTCATTGTAAGACAGTGTGTCTTCCTTTGTATTTGATAAGTGAGCTCTAGGTAGTGTGCCTGAATGCATGTGTATTCCCCATATTTCATTTTCATTATACTTTTAACAGGGTATAATCTTGTGGATTGACCTCCACCATTGTTTTTCCCCTAACAGGGTTTCCACGAAAAAAAATCTTGGTGTTAAGAGTATTTCTGATGTGTTGTTGATTCATGCTTTCATGGTTAATTATCAGATTTGAGAATAAGGTTAATAAGTTGAATAATTTTTGAATTTTTGTGACAACTAATTCACCCCCCCTCTTAGTTTTTTTCCCTTGAATTTCCAACAATTGGTATCAGAGATGGAAGAACTCAAAACACTGGTAGCACTTATTATCAAAAGAGTGATGGAAGAACTAGAATCACTTGTTGTCAAAAGAGTACTGAGAGGAAAAGGTAAGTATGAAGATTTTCATTCTAATAGTTTTTTGTTTCTTCAGTCAATGTTCCTAATTGAAGATGAGGCTATTTTAGTTAGTTCAATTGCTGCGGATGCTTCTCTGGTGATTTGTGATGCTTGTGGATGTTTCTAGATTGTGCTCTATCTTTGTTGCACTGCATTGATCGTTGTGCTCATGATTCAAGAATTTCTCTTGTGCGTTCATGTTTTTCATGTTCTTGGCCAACATGGTGTTGAAGTGTGTTGAGGATCTTCAAGGAGTAATTAATTGAAGTTTTTTCATGTTGAAGATGTTTATTTGGGTCCTCACTATGCCATGGCTGACCTTGGTTGATTTGTATTGATAATCTTTAATGTTTTTGTACTGAGAGTTATATTCATTTTATTATTTCTTTGTGGTCGACTTGTAGCAATGAAATTTCTTGTTGTGGATATAAAAGAGTGATTATTTATTCAAATTGAAGTGTGTGTAAGAGGGTGAAATAGTATGCCAGTGGATGTCGAGTGTGTGTATGTGTGAATACCATTCAAAGGTAGAGAAAAGTGTGAAGAAGTGTGTAGAAGAGTGTTTATGTGCTTAACTGGAACTATAATCGGGCATTAGCAGATGCTATTTTCTCAGTTCAAAATTTGGATGTCTTTAATCTGAATCTCATTGTAAGATAGTGTGTCTTCCTTTGTATTTGAGCAATGGGCTCAAGGCAATGTGCCCAAATGCATGTGCATTCCCCATATTTCAAACCAACACCATAATGGTTGTTTCAAAAATGCAACTTAATCAAAGTATTCTTTCCCACACTACGAAATTCAATATTCCTCTTGCTTCAGCTGACTTCATTTACTTTGACCAACCCCATTAGAGAGCAACAACAGAATGCCTTAACCCTAGTGCAAGCAGACACTTATCATCCAGTATATGTATACATTTATATATATATACATCTATGTACATGTATATATATGTTCACATGTATATATATATAGACTTAATCAAAAATTTGAGCTGCATTGCTTGACACTAAATATTATAGAGAAAATGAGAAATTGTAAAAGAGCTATTAGACGACAAATCCTATTCATGGTTGGGTTGATGAAATCCCTATTGGAAACTTCAAACAAATAACTTCTACAAAATTCTTTGAAACCAACACCATTATGGCTATTTCAAGAATGCAACTTTTTCAAATGTATCATTTAGCAAACCATGTGTGAAAGCCATCACCTCTACAACTGATGTAGGTTGTGTAGATGCGTCTTGAGCATTCTGATAATTGTATGTGCAAACTGCACCACAAGCGCCACAATGGTGGGGTGGAGCTCGAGACCTACACGTCTCCTCCACACCAAGATCTACTAGAGGCCTCACACACTATAAAATGGTTTGGGTGAGTGAGCTAATTGACACCAATGTGTCCACCTCTACACTATCCTTAACAATGGAAGGAACAACAACATGCTCCACCATGGGTTTGGCCAAGGGTCTCGGTGCCAACTATGGATTACATTGTGCAATAGGTCTATCATGTGTGGAGCCCCCACCTCTACCCTGAAAGTCTAAGATGTCAAAATAATTTGGCATCTTATTGAGGATAAACTCACAATAAATTTTCCTCAAAAATTATTGTGGTACCTCATGGTTATTGCATGGAGGTTGGTCAAATACCATCCACCATCACTCCCAAAATTTATTTTTAATTAACTCATGGTAGCACCAATGGATGGGGAACCTCCTGCATGTATGAGAGAAAGGTGCATTGGTTTTTGGGTCTGTAAATATGGCACACAAGTTGACTTTGCTATTTGTTTTCTTTTTAACATTTGCATATGACAAACCACTAGCATAATATTGTCTCATCTCATGCCTCTTATTTGACCAAAAATTTATTTTCTCGCTCATCTCAACTACATGAGATACAACTGAATTCAATGATTCAACAATCCCTCTCCTATAAGGGTGGGTTTTGCCATGCTTGGTTAATCTTCCAATTAATTTTTCAATGTCTCTTTTATTGTTTTCAATTTGATTTAGAATATTTTCTTGTGTTCCTTGAGGATTCCTATGAATTGATGTAGGGGTTTCAGGTTGTTCTTATATAGGAAGCTCTTACTAAGGGGGTGACTATGAATTCTTAATGTTTGGAGGTGGAGATTCATTCCCTGAGAATTAGAACAAAATTTTATTATAAAAACCTATTTCAATATGACATTTTCTAGTGTAAACCCACCCACATGAACATGTTAGAATTTAGGTTTTGGACCCACAATGAACAAAAAAAAAACTATAGTATCTTGCAACTTTCTCTTCAATATATCAATACCACAAAGACTATTAGCAAGACAGTTGCTAGTTGGCACGACCTTATAGCGAAGCCCCTGTTCTCTCGGCGAGCACATTCTTATCGGCAAGACACTATTGGGTCGAGAGACTTCATGGAAATGTTGGATCTTTCTCCCTGAGGTCATTCTATATTGGCCAGACCCTACTAGGTTGGCAGGACCTCATAGTGAGCACAAATCTTTCACCCGAATTCTCTTTAATTTCATTCTTACTCTTCGAGCTTAAGCCCCTTTTCCTTTCAGCAAGACTTCTTCAATCGGTAGAAGGTCTACTATACTGATATCCCTCTATGTTGGTAAATCCATTGTTGTTGGCAAGAGCTAGAGCAGTCGGGAAGACCTTATATCGAGCCCCCTTCTCTCGACGAGCTCACCCTATTTCGGAGAGACTAGCTCCCTTTGCTGAGACCTTACACCAAAGCCACGTTGCTTTATGTCGGTGAGCCTTCCTTTCTCTAGTGAGTACACCCATGTTGGGGAGACTCCGGTGTGTTGGGAAGACCTTTCCCTGACCCCACGCCCTGTCGGTGAGACATCTCCCAGTCATCGAGACCTCCTGGTGAGAGTGCAAATCTTCCTCGAGAACAACAGGGAATAATTTTTGGCATGAGTTTGATCCATTGGAAAGAGATTATGCCAAAGGCATAACCTTTGGCGAGACTTTCAGTAGTCGGGGAGATATTACCCGAAGCAACTCCCTCTCACTAAAACCCTCACTTCGGGGAGACCTTTCATAGTTGGCAGGACATCTTGCCGAAAGCACAACTCTTTCCCCGAAGGAATCCCCATTGGCGAGACACATTCCAGTCGGCCAGACCTCTTGCTGAAGGTAAAAAACATTTTCCAGGCTCAAAAATATTGATGGGACCTCCTTCATGTCGGTGATACCTCATGGCGAGGGCATTATCCTTTGGCAATGCCAACCTTGTGTGCTATCAGCGAGACTTCAACATGTCGGCCAGACTTCATGCCGAAGGCAGAATATTTTGGTGAGGGCTCCTCCGATCGATGAGACACAAAGAAACCTATGGTGATAGGAACGTTTGGGCAAACAATGAGCCTCCAATGGACAAAACGCACTGGCAGTCAGCAAGACAACTGCAAGGTCTTGCCGACTTTCTTCTTAGAGGAATTTTGTGCCAAACTAGATTGGGGAATGCTTCCCAACTGAGCTCTTTGAGAAATATCATCATGTGCATGATCTAATCCTATAAGACAAGGTCCTCATTAGTCCTTAGAAGCAAATAAAATATATTATAATAAAATTCACTATTGCTTGTGATTATTTCATTCAATTTCCAACAAGAAGAAAACCAATTTAAGCTAAGATAGAACCAAAATTTGACAAAACCAAAAGTAAAACTCAGGGGGAAAATAGAAGAACTCCCAAGAGCAAAGAAAATAACCAAAGGTAACAAAAGCAAGAGAAAAGGGGAACCCATTTTGTTCCAAAATAAAATGGGGTGGTTATGCAGGGCATAACAAATGGCGACTCGGTTGGGAAAATGGTTTAACCATTTTCATGAAACTAAAGGATTCAACTACCCAGAAATCCTAGTTCATGAACATCACAACTCCAGTTGGGTCAGTTTTAACAAGCAAGGTTGAGCTAGAATCTCAAATGTAAGTCAACACTGGCTACCCCTGAATCTATGTGTGTGCTTGATAGTGCATCATCCTTTCATAAAGTTTGCTTTATCTTTCGAACAACAATGTGCAAGATTTAAGCTACATGAGTTGATTCCCTTTAGCTATCATGCAATGATATACTGGGCATTACTCCACTACTAGTCAGGCATCCATAGCCCTGACGGAGATACCTCTAGTTTTCTCACAGCATTGCTCTACTGCCAATCAGGCGTCCATAACCCCAGTAGAGATACTAGAATCACCCATTCATATTGAGTCCCCCTTTTTTTTCTCTTTAGATAATTCTTTTCTTTTTCTTTTATGTTTTCTCCTGGAGTTTCAAATATTTCATTTAATTATTTTTCAATATGTCAGATGTTTAACATCTGATTTGGGTTGAAAACTACCATAGACTTCATAACAGCACCTGGGAGATCAGATTTTTCACTCAAATCTTACAATACTATCATCCTAGGAAAAATATACCATTACAAAGGAGATGATCTTAATGATTTGTGAAAGATTCAGAGGAGCTAATGAAGGTTATTTACTTTGTACCTTGTTTTCAAGACTTTCCACAACTCTTATTGATAATGGGCATAAAACAACAAATTCAAGACAGAATCACCCAATCAGCAAACCTAAAAATATCTAGATCACTTCTCTCCTAATAACCAAAGTATGCATCAGATAACAACCCACTATTTAAGGGTGGAAAGAACAGATAAAACCCCAAAGAACAAAACAAGACAGAAACAAAAGAACAAAGGAAAGGAAAGGAAAGAAAAGGAAGAACAAGCAAACACTCAACAGGCCATTTACAAACAGTACAAAAAAAATATTTACATAAAGAGCAGCAAATTATTCACAAACAGGAGACAAACAAATTATTTACAAACAAAAAAACAAACAAACTACTTACAAACAGAAAAATAAACAAACTACAAGTACAAATAGAAAAACAAGACATGGGAAAAAGAAAACATCAGAACAAAAAGAAAACTAACCAAACCAAAAACCAACACTAACCAATCCTAACCCTAAACTAACTCCAAAGCTAAGCTTTACAAACACAAAACTGTAAAAATTTGTACATTGACTTGACTGATTTTTCATTATGTGCAGCAATCTTAACTTACTAGGCATAGTTCTAAACCTAGCAAATTTTTCTTTATACTCAGAAATATGAAGTTTATAAGAAATAAGTTTGTTTTGAGGGCATAAAGCTTGAAATATTATCAATTGTGGGTTCTCAATTTTGTCATGATTTACCTACAAATAGGTTTTACTATCCCCAACGCCATAATCAAACTAAAAATTATTAAAACACAGAGGATAATGAAAGGACACCACCCGATTCAGAAGATTCCCAGTTACCGATGCAAACTTGTGTTGTATGAGCTCCCTCTCTCAGGGCCTCGGGTCATGGAACATCACCGAAGCAAGGTCTATCTCGCAACTAGGATACTCACTAACCAGCATCTCTATATAAACCTTGGGTATAGAGTCAAAAAAAATTTGGATTTCTTGAGATGAAGTCTTACTTTCAACATCCTCTTGAAACATGTTAGCCCCCAGGGTTTGAGAATCTATGTTCAGCTTATCACCATTGATGTCAGGGATACTGGCACATGGTGAATGAGAATTTCTTTCGAACTCATTTGAATGCATGGAGTCAAAGTCAGGAAAGCACTATCTCAATTCATATTCCTGCACATCATCAACAAGAACATGCCCTTCAGCATCAAATTTATCACTATTAGGATCAAATTCATTTGTGGAGATGCTAAGAAAAGACTCTCTCCAATCAACACATTTGAGTAAACAGAATCAAAATCAAGAAAATACTCCCTTGTCTCATTCTCTTTGTCATATTGAAGAAATTCAACTTCTGAGATAGCCTCTTGGTCGCTCCCTTGACATTCCTCTACTTCATCCAAATGTACCTCGTCATGAATTTCTTCAAGGAACACTTGGCTGATTTGCACATCTACTCAAACTTCTTCCCTTCAGATTTCATTTTGGAATTTATGTTCTAGTCCTTGACCATAAGATTCATCGGCAATCTCATCATGAAGTGTGTTATCTGTTTCAATCCGTTCACTACTTAAATCAGTAGAGTCATCTTCTTGTGTTAACCCATCAAAGTATGTTTCTTCCTTATTCACCATCATCAAAGAATCTATGAATGCATCGATGAATCCATTCTCCAAATCTATCAAACCCTCACTAGGTAGAGGAGTTTTATCAGTTGTTGAATCTATCTCAATGCAAGGATCAAGGTCATCAAAAGATAGGGAAGAATTAAACCTCCTCACACAATTACCCTCATCATTTTGGACGGATTGATCACCATTCTCATGTGTGCTAATGGTTTCATGCTCTTCATTGGGGAGATACCTACTCCAAGGATCTTCCATAAGTATTCCTTCAATAGTGATCAGTTGCTTGAAATATAACTCCATCCTACCTAGGAAGACATGGCAGTCCATCTAAGAGTGTTGATTAGTTCGATGTATCCTACATCCACTTGGCCCAACAAGTTCTGATAGTTTCAAATCTCCCAGCACTTCTAACTTCTCCCTTATTCGATTTTTCATATGAGGGATAACAATCCAACATGAACCATGTTCCTTTATCCATTCCTCATCACCCTGATTCTCATCTTGATCGAAAGAGTTGTTCAAATCATTGGAAGATATTGTTGAATTCTCATGACAGCAATCCCGTATTAATACCTCATCTCCTTTAAAGCCATCGTTAGTATTAACATTCTCAACAAAGCTAGATTCCATCTTAATATTTGCATTATGCTCTAAATTTACATCCATTTCATACCTTTTACCAAACAAGTCATCAAAATTATATACTTTCTCATCAAATGTTTCATCTGCAACTTCATTGACAAGCGGAGTACTTAACTTTATGATTAGATTTTGCAGGAGTGAGTTCTCCCAATGGTCTTGTGCATGACTGGCCTAATGTGGGGTGTTGAAAATGTGGTGCTTGGAACCTTAGGAAGGTCGCAGCTGCTTGGTGAGGCTGATTGCACCTGGGCAGGGACGGTGGGTGAAGTGGCATAAGGCTGCAAATGATGGCAGTTTGCAAGCACAAGAGGATTATAATCCTGAGTTTGGTTATTTGAATTTCTAGTTCCACCTCCAAATTGCACCAATAAGAGAGCTTTGTTCAATGCATCATGCAAGGATGTAGCCT
The DNA here is from genome assembly GCA_007258455.2 of Sequoia sempervirens. Taxonomy (NCBI): domain Eukaryota; kingdom Viridiplantae; phylum Streptophyta; class Pinopsida; order Cupressales; family Cupressaceae; genus Sequoia; species Sequoia sempervirens. Next base: position 40,327 of record VDFB02287892.1, on the reverse strand, counting down.
CACCACAACATCTGACTTTGGTTGCAAATGAAAGGTTTAAACCTCAAAAGTAATGTTCTATCAGTACATGATCATCAACAACCAAATCTAAAGATTGAACCCTTTGATACATCAACACAAATCTATGATTAAATTGATAAATGTGTTCTAATGGTATCCTTTTTGTGGTTGAAAATTCATGTAATGGGTGTAGTACATGTGCATGAGGATCAAACTAATCTAAAAATAAGATTTTAACTTCTATCCATGAATAAGTGGCAGATTATCATACCATTGCCTAGTTGTACCCTAAAACGTTTTGATGAACAATTGACATATGACATCCTCATCCTAAACTTGGAGAAAAGTAAATACATGCCTGCAAATTTCAACATGTTCAGAAGCATTTTCCCCACTGTTAGGGAAAAATAAAGGAAGCCTATCATACAGGTGACTAGGGATTTCATGGACAAATCCTGGTATATACAAAGGGCTACCCATCGGAGTTGGGTTTTCCAAGATCTAACCCACTCCAACTCACAACGATCCAAAATTGCTCAAGAAGGCCCTCCTTCTAGCACTAGTTTCTGTTGACATGACCAATGGCACAGCAACATGCAAACAAAATATTGCTACTTTGTTTCTCCTGAAAGAGAAAGATAATCACATGGATATCTTAGCTCCCAAGGTCTTTGTAGTTGGTTCTCAACTGTGCTGATCTTGCTCAATGGTCAATGTAACAGTAATGTTCAAGGGGCCTACTGGTGTTGAGCTTTTGGATTGTTCTAAGATTAAACATAAACTTAAACCTACTCTAACCAGGGTTTTTAAAGAAACAGAAAAAGATAGATCAGAGCTTTGGAACATAAAAGAATGTTAATTCATCCAACTTAACCGGTCTCATTACCTTTTAAGGAATTCCTAACTAAAACTGCATAACAAAATTAACTTTTGATTAACACACAGTTTCATTTATTCACAGTGTTGATTTCAATAGCAGATTGCAAGTTATCATTTAAACAAAACATAAAATAACACTCCAATCCTTGAAAGCTTCTCAAATCAAATGATTAAACCAAGATAAGCAACATTCTGAAACACAATCTGAATTAGACTTTAATTTGGTTGCTTCTACTATTAGTGAAATAGATAAGCAACATTTACAAATCTGGCACAATCACCAATGTATAGAAAATCCATTACTCCAAATTGTTTCCATCTATACTAATAAAACTTGAAAGATACATTCTTGCCTATGCTAAATCTAACTCCCATCTAAGAAGACAAAAGAAGCTCCCATTACAAAGAATTAAGATGCCATTTTGTCCCCTCTATCCTCCCTTAAACTTCTAACCCTTTACAAAGAGGCAAGAATGCCATATATATAGAGTATACCCAAAATAGAATGTGTTGGGCCCTGATTTTAGGGTTTACAAAATATCTGCTTTCAGGAGGGTCGGCCCTCAGATCTTTCTGAAGAGAGTCAATGCTACATTCAATGTGAAGCCCCGTTGTCCATGTCAGTGACAGCTTGACCTTAGGAGAATCCTTCAGATCTTTTGTAGCTGCAGCATTTACTCCTGGTATCCGTGTCTATCTTTCAACTCAGGTTCAAAGGGCTACCTTGAATGTTCTAAAGCATTTTTCCATTAATACTAATCTGCCCCTTTTCTGCCAGTAGAATCCAATTGTTCCTAAGACTTGCGGTTGTTTCTTTCCTTTGGCCTTCTTCATGCTCTAGACCCTTCTTTCGCTGACCATCCTCTGGAAGCATCACCAGGCCTCTCTTTAGATATGAACATCATAATCTAAGTTGATCCATCACCTTTGGATCTCAAAAGGATTCCATGTCATTTGCATCCTGTTGATCTTCCTCAAGGTGCTAGTCAATTAGTCAATGGCATCATTCCGCCTTCTTAGCTCCTCCTGATTGGTTAAACATATGCCACACAAGACTCTCGGGCAGTCAAAAGTGGTCCATCTTAAATCACATGTCGGTGAGACACTAATCATGTCTCCTTGATGCAATTATATCTCTTCTAGCAGCTATCAGCATAACATGTGACACTCGGTGAGACCTTTCGGCGAGCTGCAAAAGTCATATTGATACCACAAAGACTATCAGCACGACAGTCGCTAGTTAGCATGACCTTATAGCGAATCCTCTCTTTTCTCAGCAAGCACATTCTTATCAGCAAGACCCTACCGAGTTGGTGAGACTTCATGGCGATGTTGGATCTTTTTCCCCGAGCTCATTCTATATTGGCCAGACCCTACTGGGCCGACAAGACCTCATAGCGAGCACAAATATTTTGCCCGAAGTCTCTCCGATCTCATTCTTATTCTCTGAGCTTAGGCCCCTTTTCCTTTCAGCAAAACTTCTTCAATCGGAAAAAGGTCATGGTGAGTCCCCCTCTACTATAATGATATCCCTCTGTTTTGGTAAATCCATCGCTATCGGCAAGAGCTAGAGCGGTTGGGAAGACCTTATATCGAGCCCCCTTCTCTCGGAAAGCTCACCCTGTTTCGGAGAGACTAGCTCCCTTCATTGAGACCTTACACCAAAGCCATGTTGCTTTATGTCAGCAAGACTAAGTCCCCTCACTAAGATATCTTGGATAGCCTTCCTTTCTCTGGTGAGCACACCCATGTCAGGGAGACTCTCGCCTATTGGGAAGACCTTACCTCGACCCCATGCCTTGTCTGTGAGACATCTCTCAGTTGCCGAGACCTCCTGGCAAGAGCATAAATCTTCCTCGAGAACCCTTGGGGAATAATTGTCAGCATGAGTTTGATCCATTGGCAGGAGATTATGCCAAAGGCATAACTTTTGGTGAGACTTTCAGTAGTCAAGGAGATATAACCCCGAAGCAACTCCCTCTCACCAAAACCCTCACTTCGGGGAGACCTTTCATAGTTGGCAGGACATCCTGCCAAAAGCACAACTCTTTCCCTGAAGGCATCCCCATTAGTGAGACACATGCCAGTCAACCAGATCTCCTGTCAAAGGAAAAAAAATATTCGCTAGGCTCAAAACTTTCGGTGGGACCTCCTCCATGTCAGCGAGACCTCATAGTGAGGGCATTATCCTTTGGCAATGCCAACCTTGTGTGTGATCAGCAAGAATTCAACATGTCGGCCAAATTTCATGCCAAAGGCAGAATCTTTTGGCGAGGGCTCCTCCGGTCAATGAGACACAAAGAAACCTACGATGATAGGAATGTTTGGGCAAACAGTGAGCCTCCAATGGACAAAATGCATTGGTAGTCAGCAAGACAACTGCAAGGTCTTGTCAACTTTCTTCTTAGAGGAATTTTGTGCCAAACTGGATTGGGGAATGCTTCCCAACTAAGCTCTTTGAGAAATATCATCATGTGCACAATCTAATCCTATGAGACAAGGTCCTCATTAGTCCTCAAAAGCAAATAAAATATATTATAATAAAATCCACTATTGCTTGTGATTATTTCATTCAATTTCCAGCAAGAAGAAAACCAATTTAAGATGAGAAAAAACCAAAAATTGACAAAACCAGAAGGCAAACTCAGGGGGAAAACAAAAGAACTCCCAAGAGCAAAGGAAATAACCAAAGGTAACAAAAGCAAGATAAAAGGGGGGCCCATTTTGTTCCAGAATAAAATGGGGTGGTTATGCAGGGCATAATAGGACCTAAAACTATTATTTTTAGGTTTATGTCAAGTCTTGAGGCCCAATAGGGACTTGTAGAAGATGGGGCTTGAGGAGCAAAAGGAAAAAAGGACCTAGAATCATTACTTCTAGGTTCGTATCAAGTCCTAAGGCTTGATAGGCACTAGAAGATCAATGGAAACAAAAAGAAAGGAGGACCCAAAACAATTATTTCCAGATTCTTATTGGGACCCAAGGCCTAACAAGCACCAAAGGAAGAGAATACCCCTACTCATCCATTTTGGGATTTTGATTTTGGGAAATTCATTGAAGCATGAAAATGGGAAAACATAGCCGCCAAAGGTACAAACAGCATGACTAACCATTTAGATATATTAGATTGGTTATAACCAATTGGAAAAGCAAGGGGGCATGAAGTGACAACATCTAGGCAACAAAACAAGTGTAATTCTATTGGAAATTATTCTAGAAAGAAAAAAAGTAAACATAATAAAATTCTAAGAGTTTTGTTAAAATATTTTTAGTTATGTTATAGTTATATTAGCACATTATTAAAGCTATTTTTAAGTAAAGGTATACCCTAAGTTGTAAGGTTTGAATGGTATTCATTATTACGGGTTAGAGGGGGTGTTAAAAATACATGTGTAAAAATGTGTGTATATATATTATTCATAAATATCTATATAGACCTATATGAAAGAAAAAGGGTTCTATATTACCAATTCTTGCTAATTAGAATTGAACAAACTCTTGCGAGCTAAAAAGATGCATGAGAAGGTACCTAATCTAGTAAATGGATAAATTGCAATTTTTTTGGAATATCCCCAGTTAGCATTCAAACATGAAGGACACTATTATGTGCACTCCTATCTAGGAGGGAACTATTGTGTGCACTCCTATCTAGGAGGACAAGAACATAGGTGCTAGTGCCCATGTGATGTTGATAATAGAATCAAGACACATGGTAGCGTGGAAGTGAAGTTGACCTAAAAATGAATAAAGAGGGCATGAACTCGAGGGTAGGAACACAACTTAAAATTATTAGTGATGAATCACATTTACAAAAGGAGAGTGTTAAAATAGTTGTAAAATGAGGAGGAAGTGCAAAGTATGCACTTTTTTTCTTACATTTTCCCCTCACTTTAGTGTACATGTGAGCTACATCAAATAAAGTATGTTAAATTAAATAGAAATAACTTTACTATACTTGAAAAAAGGGGTATAGAAAGGATACTATGGAACTATGTTAGATATAATATGCCTATCTCTACTAAATCAACATCTCTAAATATACAAAACACCCATGAAAAACAAAATTGAAAAATACCAAAAAATTGTTTCAACTAATTTCACACATGTAAAGAGATTCTAATTTTAAATTCTTAAAAGAGTTATAGAGTACTCATGGAATTGGAACTAGTGTAGTCCATATTATAGAAACAAGGTCTATGTATAATTTGAGTACAAAGGAGCTAGTACAAATAAATTTTAAAAATGGATATAAAGAACCTACATAAGGAATCAATATGGTTGAGAAGGAGCTTGCACAAAGAAAACTAGAAAATGGTTGCAAAGGAGCTTGCATAAAAAATTGATATGGCTACAAGGGAGCCTGCACAAACTAGTAAAAGTAAGATGATATTTGACTAAATAAATTATACAATTAAATGCCTCCTCCCCAAATTAATTGTGAGAAGGGAATCAAAGGGAGGAAAGGGGAGATGTGGATAAGAGAATGAAAGAAAATTGATGTTGGGAAAGAAAGTAGAATCTCAAAGGGATGAGAAATAAAAAGTATAGGAGAGGCTAAAAGAGCAAGAATGAAGTCCCAAAAAAGTTCCCCCAATGGTTTTTCACTCAAAAGAGAGAAATAAAGGGAGATGTTTGAAATCTAGGAGGATAGTGTTGGTTTGAAAGGCACACAGTTTTGTTATTGATGTCAAAAGTTGATGGTGTTGGTTGGTGAAATTACTCATTCAGTGCATTGTATCATGGTGTTGATTATCCTCTCATGGTGTTGGTTGGTGATTTTTCTCATTCAGTGCATGGTTTCATGGTGTTGATAGGTGTTGCTTCAGGACAGTCAAAGACTTGGTTGAAGGTCTCATGGTTTTCATTTCAAAGTCTTTGTTTTTCATTTATTACTTGTTCACACGGTGTTGAGGCAAAAACTTGGCATTTGTCTTTTAGTGTCATCTTTATAACAGAGTTGATCATTCCTCTTTCACATTCATGATAGAGTTGCTTCATTACAAAGAAATCATTTAGAGGTATATAATATGGTGAGTTGATAAATCATTTTTGAGGGTTTGATGTCAAAGAATCTTACAAGGAAATCCTTCAAGAAGTTGGCATTGCTTCCACTACTCATTATCAGTTTCAGAGACTTGAAGAGGACAAAGTATCATGTTGGTAAACTCTCTTTAAGGTTTGATGAGTTATGTATACTCTATAACCTAGAACCATAAGGAATTTCTAAAACCCTAACCTAACAACCCTAAAGACCCAAGGTTCATGCTTTTTGCAAAGGATGCCAAATCTCAAGTGCACTTTTGTTATGTTTGAAAGATGACTTGCAATAAGAGGTTAAAAGTCACTTACATGACTAATTGAGGATTGCAAATTAATACATTCTTTATTATCCCTTCCTTTTATGGTTAACCTACTTGAAACATGTTTATTTCTTTTTATATCACCTATAACAAATCAACGACTATCATTTGAAGTTTTTTGTAGCAAGAGTATGAAATCTAGGGCTCAAATTTAAACTTTCTTGACAGGCATTTCTAGAAGTCTTTCCTTTGATGGGAAGTTTGAAAATCACTTGTTTTGCAATTGTTTGAAGAGGAAAAGATCGGTGATTTTAGTGATGGTGCCAAAATTGAAAAATAAAATTCTAGTTTGAAAGGATTTTTGAATTCCAATGGGTAAGTTTGGAATAGATGTCAGGGCACGGTGAAAGGTTTTTCAAGAGATTGATATTATGTTTTTCTATGAAAAAATAGTGTGGTAGCAATGTGTGAAGGGATGATGCTAGGGCATTGAGCAAGGTTTTGTTTGTGGATTGGGATCCATGAGGAAGCTTTGAAAACTACAATACCCTGTTGGAGATTGATATGAATTTGATTATTCTGGGAGTGTAGTTTTTTGGTGTGAAAAGGTAGATATAAATAATGTAGTATTCAATGATTGTAGCTAAGAGCTATTTTTTTTCTCTGTATAGATGGAGTGGCCTGAATATAATCAGAAGAGATAGGAGTGTGATGGAAAGTAAGGAATCTATGTGAGAATTGGTTGAAAACATCGATACCATTTTTCCAAAGTAAAGCTCAGAGAGGAAGAATTATGAGACAATAATGATACTTGCAAAGATTAGTGTTCTTCATTGATTTGATAGTCAAGTTCTTTCCTTTCATGGTGAGTGAGATTTTGAGAAGTTAATTTAGTTTTTATAACAGTAATTTTTTTTTTAAATATATTTTATAGTGCTATGATATGGGAGAATAAAGGAGATGGAGTTTTGATGATGTATAAATAAAGCAGTGGTTTGTATTGAAATAGAGTAACCCTCTGGTTTTTCATTCACTTTTTTTTGATGTTGTAGCTAGTGAGGCATGTTGTAGAAAATGAGGTATGTTGTATTTAGTGAGGCATGTTCTAGCCAGTGAGGCATGTTGTAGCTAGTGAAGCATGTTGTAGCCAATAAGGTATGTTGTAGTCAATGAGGCGTGTTGTAGCCAATAAGGCATATTGAGTTGCCAGTGAGGCATGATGTTTAGCTAGTGAGGCATGTTGTTCAACCAGTGAGTCATACAACTTGTAACTGGTGAGGTTTTGGCCTTGATGAGGCTTAATGAAACTTATTTTTAGAGTGTCTTTTCACCCTCTTAAGGTTTTCCACTCATAAAATTTGTGTTATGTTTCTTCTTGGTGGTTTTTCATGTTATGCTTGATTGGTTATCTTTTTTTAGATATTATGTTATGATTTGTATATCATTGTGACTCCCTCAACATTCAATACCTATAATGTTTTAAGTACTTTCAATGAGTTTTTTTGCATAATACAAGTGAGTCAAGTTTTAAAATTTGGTCTCTCATTAGACCACTGATTCAGCCCTCCCTCTCAGTGGTCCTATACTCCAATGAGTGCTATCAAAGTTTTAGGTTCCTTGCACAAGTTTAATCAACTTAGGAGATACTAGTAGTGGAGTATTTATTATGAAAAAATGTAAAAGAAACAAAGGAAAAATAATTACCCAACATAATGCTAAACAAAAAGCACCACCTAAACCAAAGACAAAGGATGATGAAGAAGTAGTTATAAGAAATGACTTACAAATTGGATAAGAGAGAAGGTCAGAAGATGATTTTGTAGTTGAGAATGTAAAAAACAAAGGATACTGCTTTGTGAGTGAATATGAACAAGATCATAATGAAGATGAATGTGAAATTGATCTTGAAGGTGAACTTTTTTATGCTCTAGTTGAGATCAAGAAACTCAGGAAGAAGAATCAGAGTTTAGAGTTGCAGCTTCAAGAAGAAAAGGATTCCAAGGCCAAAACACTTTCAGCCCTTGAAGAAGCAAAAAAACTGAAATTGAAGTTTGAAGAATCTAATCAGCTTATCAAGGATCTAAAGTTGCAACTGGAAAAGTCTAGAAGATTTGAAGAAGTCACTAGCATAAACTTGCAAACCAAAATGGAAGATTACCAAAATCTAGAGGTAGAAGAGTTGTCTCTAAGAAATCAACAAGAGAAGGTAAATCAAGAGTTGAAGAGGAGTCTTCAAAATGAACAGAGCATTGAGTTGTTTGAGAAAATGATTCTAAGTCAAATGTCAATATCAAACAAGTTTGGGTTAGGATATGAAGCAAAAAATAGTTACAAAGATGCTACAATGTCCAAGAAGAATGTTGGAAAAGCACCAATGGATTCAAACTCATCAAAAGAGGCAATAGATAAACAAGGAGAATCAAGCACTACACCCACAAGGCTTGCAGATTATAATAAAAATGAAGAAGGATACAAAAAAGTTCATAATTCCAAGCAAGGACTGAGAAGGTCATCAACAAAACAAACCAGGTTCACCTCTTGTTTTCATGGTTATTGGTATTCTTGTTATAATTTTGTTCATATGGCTAGGGAGTGTACAACTCATGCAAGAAATAATTTTGAATGGAACAAGAATAAAGTTCTTGTAGGTTGTTAAAGAAGAATTACAATAGTGCATGTTACAAAGTTAGTTTCAATGAAAGAGGTTGTAGGACACAAGAAAGAAGTGCCTATGAATTGTTAACAGACTAGAATTATTTTACACCTTATGTTGGTTACAACCTGTCAAATGCCATATATGCAATAAGCTCAGACATAAAGCAAGGTATAGTAAGTGTAATTTAATGGAGCCATTTAGACATCACAAGAAGCTAGGCACTATGAAATTTTGGAGAAGAAAACAAGAGAAAGAGAAGAAAAGCCTAAGCTTGTGCAAATTGCACAAGACACATCACTAAATTCTTAAAGAGAAGCATGAGGTCAGGGGGAGATGTTTATTGCTTTATTATTCAGCCCCATAGACAACAAACAAAGAGGTTGGTTACCCTAAATAGGGGTGTAATGCTTGTTGTTTCTAGAGTTATTTTGTGTACAAGAATTTATTATAGCAAGTAATCATACACATTCCTTTCCTTTGTACTGTAATTGTAAATAGCAAAGTGATAGGGATATGAAGATAGGTTAAGGATGTTGAAAAATTGTACATGATAGAGATAATGAAAGAAGCCTATGGTGATAGTTTCCTTATGAGGGTAGTTCTCACAAGGATGACAGTCCACATGTTCAAAAGGTTCATTATTCATATTATGATGGTCATTATGGAGAAAGCCAAAACATGAAATATTAAATAACAATGAGTAATTTTATGTGATGGTTGTTTTGACTCATTAAATAGTGTGGACAATAATACATAGTTGTGATGCTTGAAAATGCATATTGTCTACATCTATGCTATCTCAGTCAAATCTTTCATGTTTTCTAGTTGTGCCCTTGCAAAGTACAATTCTCTCACTCACAGTTTGCAGATGTTATCAGTCATGTTTGACAGTGCTATATTAATGCCATGTTGCTATGATAATTCCTTTTTTGTAGGCTCAGTGAGTAATACATTGAACCACTCAATCTTGTATTCTTTTTGTGGTCAGTAGTTTTGATGCAAAGTGTTGGTTTGGGTGATGTCAGTCTCATACATGGATCTTGACATTGTTCTACATATATGAGATCACTCAGATATAGTTTAATAGTCACAAAGAGAAGATCTCAATCACGGGCTAATAGTCTCCCATGTTGCAATGATATGAAAGTTATGTCATGCATTGTGTCTTCTTGACAATACTATTTCTTATCTTTTGGACAATTTGATAATAATTTTATAGTGCTTTTATGATGTTGTTACTTGATATTTCCAAAGAGTTAATGTTATTGGTTATTTTGTTTATGGTGATTGAAGGGTCAAAGGTCCTTCATGGTTTCATGTTGTTGGTTCAGTAAAGGTACTTCTCGTTGTTGATCTCATGATGAATGTTAAAGATATTATGTTGGTACTTAATTGTGATGACTATTTTATGAAGACTGATATGTTAGAGGTATTCCTTCATTCAATCATGTTATTGTTGATACTCATTGCACAAGTGGTGTTGATAAGTACTTGATAAAGGTACTTGTTTTTTCTTTGTTGATAATTATATAATAGATCCAAAGAAAGTTGATTCATCCCAAAAGATGCTTCATAGAGTTGCTTTATGATAGATCAAAAGGTGTTGCTTCATTTCCAAGTTGTTACTTGATGGCTTCAAATTCTGTTGTGGCTTTCACCAAATACAATGGTTTTTAGTTGCTAAGAGTTTGTTGATCTCAGTCACTAAGATTTGCACATAGTTAAGGTGATTTGACATGTGATGAAGGGACATGGATCTTGACCACTTGATAGTATTGTGCATGAATTGAGCTATTGAATTCCTTCTGTTGTTAGTGGTAGTATTGGTGTGAAAAACTTTCAAATATTTGTTAAGGTGATAAGGACAAAGATATGGTTCTTAGATAATGTCATCATAGATATAGCAGTGAACTATTTCAATCTTTCATGTTTTTTCTTCATGTTCATAATGATCTACATCTATATGTTCTTTGTTAAAGCTTGCAATTCTATTCATTGAACCACTTGTTTTGTGCCTTCATTCTAGTATACAATGGTCAAGGAGACAATGGTAGTACTATTGAAAGTTTGATTGATAGTGCCTCTATGATTAGTCATCACAGTTATATATTGGTTTGAGAGTGTTTTATTGTGTATCAACAATGATTTGCATTAATATGATATGTTTATCAAAGTTACCTTGTTATATTTGATAAGTGTCTTAGAGGAGCAAGTAACTCAATGGTTTTGGAGGTTTGCTATTTTTTCATTGATTTTATAAGGTATTGGAACAATTCTTCATCAATGGTGTAATGATACAATGACTATAGTGCTAACCTTGGTTCACAAGTCTCACATCTTATTTCAGTAATGGGATAGTTGTGGACAGTGTCTCTGAGTTTTATACGAGTTCGTGTACCATTATTTAGTGCTAGTATCTAGTGATAGTGTGTCATGAAAGTGCCTTCTCTTTGTCTTCTTGCATATCTTGTGATATGGCATCATGAATATGGAATATGAGGTATATTTTTGTAGAGGGGAATGGTATAAGTAATCATAGTGTTCTTGCTCAGTTTCTTTTTGAGACTCTTGTTGCAAGTGTTGCAAGTGTTTCAAGTGTTACATGCAAACCTTGTCTTTTACCTTGCAGAGGTTGCTTGTGTATTGCCAATAATATGAGAGTTATAGATATCCTTCAAGCGATTCTTACACAGTGGTCTAAATAATCTTTCATATTTCTTGTGATATGTATTGACAATATTTTTATCCTCATGATACATGACAGTGAATGAAATGACCCAATATACAATTCTTTATGTTTGATGGTTGTATCTTGATATTGATATGTTATAATGTTGATAGTGGTTTGGTGACAAGGCTCTTGACAAACCTTGTCATGGAGTCTCATGCTCAGTTGTGATCCTTTTGTTTCTAGTGTGTATTCATGAAGACATGTTATTTTCTCTCAATGGAGGTTTTTGATACAAGAAATAAGTAGGTAGTTGATTGATATTAGTCATAGTTTGCTAGTGGTATCGAGTATGGTACAGTTATGGTGCAATGGTTGGTTTATGTTTCTAATGCTAAACCAATGTTTCTTGTAGGGGGAGCAATAAGTATGGGTTCATGATCAAGTGAATGTATTCACCATTTTGATAAGTGTTGATAGAGATCTTTACATTTTTATAAGTGATATTGTTGTAGAGATAAAATGATAGTGATCTTGCATTGCATTGCTATGATAGCAATATTGGTTGTTGTATTTCTATGGAAATATTTTGCAAGAGGAGTCATTGTTTTGCAACCAAGGGTCTTTTGTCTTTGATTTCAAAGGGGGGGTGATAGAGGAGTTTTTCCATTAGTGACAAAGGGGAAGTTTGTTGGTTTGAAAGGTACAAAGGTTTGTCATTGATGTCAAAAGTTGATGGTGTTGGTTGGTGAACTTTCTCATTCAGTGCATTGTCTCATGGTGTTGATTATCTTCTCATGGTGTTGGTTGGTGAACTTTCTCATTCAGTGCATGGTTTCATGGTGTTGATAAGTGCTGCTTCAAGACAGTCAAAGACTTGGTTGAAGGTCTCATGGTGTTCATGGAAAAGTTTTTTTTTTTAATTTATTACTTGTTCACATGGTGTTGAGGAAAAAGTAGTATTTTTCTTTTAGTTTCATCTTTATAATAGAGTTGATCATTCCTCTTTCACCTTCATGACAAATTTGCTTCATTACAAATAAATCATTCATAGGTATATAAGATTACGAGTTGATAGATCGTGTTTAAGGGTTTAATGTCAAAGAATCTTACAAAGAAATCCTTCAAGAGGTTGGCATTGCTTCCACTACTCATTATCATTTTTAGAGTCTTGAAGAGGAAAAAGTAACATGTTGGTAAACTCTCTTTGGTTTTGATGATTTCTTTATACTCTATAGCCTAGAACATTAAGGAATTTCTAAAACTCTAACCTAAGAACCCTAAAGGCCCAAGGTTCATGCTTTTTGCAAAGGATGCAAAATCTCAAGTGAACTTTTGTTATGTTTGAAAGGTGACTTGCAATAAGAGGTTAAAAGTCACTTAAGTGACTAATCGAGGGTTGCAAATACACTGTTTACCAACCCTTCCTTTTAGGGTTAACCTGCTTGAAAGTTGTTTATTTCTCTTTATATCACCTATAACAAACCAACAACTATCATTTAAAGTTTTTTGTAGCAAGAGTATGAAATATAGGGCTCAAGCTTAAACTTGCTTGACATTCATTTCCATAAGTCTTTCCTTTGATTGGAAGTTTGATAGTCACTTGTTTTGTAATTGTTTGAAGGGGAAAAGATCAGTGATTATTGTCATGGCATCAAAACTGAAAAAAATATATATATATTCTAGTTTGAAAGTATTTTTGAATTCCAATGGGTAAGTGTGGAATAGATGTCAAGGCACAGTGAAAGGTTTTTGAGGAGATTGATAATGATGGAGTCGCCAAAATTTTTAGCATTAAAGGGTCCTTTTGAGCTCAGTAATAGCATGTCACAGATTGCCCACGAGTAGGGTTTAAGGTTTTGCTTATGTAACATTGTTTTCAAATGATTCACTTACAAATCTTGGGCATTTTAATTTTGCATTGAATTGCTCTACCCAGTTGTCGATTGTTTAAACTTCCTTTTAAGCCATCTCTATGCATTCCTTACCAACCACTTTGCTTAGGATTACCTAGTCACTTTCAACTACGAAGCATTTAATTTTCCCAAGGATTGATAATCACTAGATTGTGGGAATAAATATGAGTCATTCCCTGCTAGTTCATGTATCCCAAAAGATGGTACTTTAATTTTTGTGTGGTCCACAAGATGTTGGAACGTGTTTAACCATGGGTACCAGCCCCACCGTCACTTTTCATCCCAATGCTCAAAGTGTTAAAATCAATGATGATTATTAAGAGGGAAGAGTTGATCGATGTCATTCCCTGCCATCTCACAAAGGGAAGATGCAAGCTTGTTAAAAGCTGTGAGGACCACAAGAAGTTTCCACATATTTCCTACAACTATTGGCATGTGGAGCCCACAAGTACATGAAAGAAGATCTAGTTGGCAAATTTCTATTGGCTAATTTGTCTGAGCTAGAACAATGATGAAATTCAAATGTGATTGGCTCAATTTGAGTCATCCAACATGGCCATCTTAGCTAAAGATCAACGGTACACATTCAAAAATACAAGTACACCTGTTGTAATTGTTTTTCTTTGTGCAAGAAAGCAGTAATGGTAGAGGTGACTCATAAATCTACTCAATTTCCCTCAAAATATATGTATATGGTCAGTCCGTGTGTAATTGAGATTTGAAGATGTGTTTGGAGCAATACAAAAAATCAAAAGAAATGACTTGCAGAGTTCGTCCCAACTGCCATTAGGGTTATTGCAGTTGAAAGTCACAAGTACGATAAACACATTTTTATGCTTTATTTTAGTTTCTAAATTAGGGCTAGTCTTCAATTTTCTTTCTATGAATGTGCTTTATTGCTTTGCTTTAATTGCTCAAAATTAGGGTTAATTCCATCTTTAAAAGCCATAGTCTCTTGGAACCTTTCAAAATTAGCATTCACATTGAGTCTTAGGTCTAAATTAGGAGGTTGGTGGTTGAAACATTTCTCGTTAAAACCCTGGTCCGCTTAAAATTCATGGCTCCCAAAGTACAAATTGTCACCCCTTCGACCCAGTCTAGAACATTCTCCCACTGATGTAATTGACTTGTTACCCTCCTCTAAAAATAAGAACCCGAAGGAAAGGTCTTGTTTTATGGCCCTACTATTCAAGAGGGAGTGATGGATAAACAATGCTTCATAAAGGATGTCGAGTTTCCTTATACTGGATGGCAACTCTTTCAACATTGGTTTGGGAATAGGAACCTTGGAGCTCCTCTTTGTAATCCTTGGAGATTAGATATGGGAAAATTAGTTGTTCCCAATGTGTACATGGATGTGGATCTTTTGAAAGATATAGCCTCAAGGTATGATATAGTTTCTAGGGTTGTCAGGACATTTGATGGGAGGGATATGGTAAAGATAACTAGGAAAGAAATTGAAGATGTTTTTGATTTGCATGAGTGGATTCAAGATTTGGTCCTTTTGGATATGGATGATATCAGGAAGGAACACAACAATACCAACGTATTCACCAGGAAAAAGTTGTTTCCCTTGCATATTGTTGTAACTGGTACTGAGAAGCATAGAAAGAAAATCAAAATTGGCGAGAAGGAACTTAAGCCTTTCCCAATGAGCTATTTTGTGAGCTATTTTAGGAAAATTGTATATTATTTGTGCAAAATCATGGTTTTTCTACACCTAACACATTGTAGAAAGAATATAGCTATCTGGAAACTCATCTACAACACCTAGCTTATAACATAGTCTATGATTATGCTACTTATCTTCCAGAACATATCTATAAGGGTTTGGTTGAGCTGAAGGAAGGGGAAAAATGGGTGAAATTTTGGTAGTATTCACTATTAATGCATATGTCTTGCATAAAGGGTAGAAGGTTTTTGAGAAAGATATAACTTTGAAAAGGAAGGCAGAAGGTATTGATTTGCTTGTTCAATGTTGGACCTAGATTCTGGACAAGGATGATTTGAAGTATAATTATGTGATGTTCCAAAATTCTTTTACATCAAGAATAAGGAGATCCTTGATCTATGAACCACCAAGAATTCCTAAATAAATTCATGAATTCTTGAGACGTATGGAGTTGAGGCCAAACTTGATTTAATACACTAATAAAACAATTTTTAGAATATATGGAAATGGTCTAGATCCATATGTTTTTCCAATAGATGTGCCACTAAGGATATGGTTTCTTGAAATCATGAGACAATTGGGAGCTTCATAGGAAGTACACCTACTTGATACATCAAGGAAAGGCTCATTCTTTCTAGAGTGGACACCGTTTGTTGATTATGTTCTGGCAAAAGGGGCATGGAAGCAATTAGTACATCTACTGGTGCCTTACAAGTTGGAGACTATGCACCCAAGGAATCATGATTCTGAGGGCTTTATTACCAAATTGAAATAAAATAAGAGGTTGGGTAATTTTGTGCATATCTTTGATTATCCTAAAGATGTCATAAGGAAAAAATTTAGCTTTCAAGAGTAGGATGAAAGGAAATCTAAGTACCTTGCTTATAGGAAGATGTTAGAAGCAAAATGGAAGAAGGATCCCAACTATAATCCTCTACCAAATATACCTGATGAATTTAGTCGAGCCATGTATGCTATGAATAATTTTGAAAATGTAGTTGGTATATTGAGGGAGCAATGGGAGGTTACAGACAAAGGAAAAGCAAGAGTGGTTGAAGAGGAGACTACTGTAACATTGGAAAAAAGACCTACTTACCAACCACCCAAGAAAATAAGAATCTACTCCAGTAGGAAGAAAGCAATGGACGAAGAACAAACCTTGCCAACCCCTATCACTTCTAAGGGATCAAAGGAAACTTCTCCTAAGAGTGCAATGCCATCACCTCCAAAATAGGTTCCTCCACTTGTAATCGACCTTGATTTACCCCCAAGAAGTCATGCTCCATTGAAGCAACCACCTCTTAAGAAATAGAGGTCTGAGGTAAGAGGAGTGGTTGAATATTCTGATAAAGATGAAGATGATATATTTATCACTCCTGAGGACATGCAACTAGCAATCTGGTCATTATCAATGGGATCTAGGAAACCAGTACTTGTTGAGTCATCAGATGTCATTGGGAAATTACTTGTGAAGAGAGTTGTTGATACCCTAGCCTTGGAGGCAATTGACATGGTAGTTAATGTTTCTAGATTCACTAAAGCAAATGTGGAAAACCTGACCATTGAAAGGGATGACTTCAAGGACAAGTACCATGAGCTACTAAATGAATATGATAATAGTCAACAAAAGGTAGTTGTACTAGAGACAAAGTTGGAATTTTATAAGTAGAGGGAAGAAATGCAAAGAGATCAAGGCCAAGCCAGCTCAAGTCACCCACCTCCATCTTCTCCAATGGCACCTTCTCAATCCCCCTTTGAAGCCTTGGCAATGGTACCATATGATTTGGGACAAAAGCCACTTTTAGTAGAGGAACCAAGCAAATCAGGTCCCAATTCACCTGATGAACTTATAAGGGAACAACTTCTTTTACAAATTGAAACATAAAAGAAGTTGTTGGAACAGACACAAGACACAATGTATGAAGACATTGCAAAGATTGTTCATACTATCTTGAAGCATCTAAATTTGGAAATCCAAGCCAAACTAAATAGTGTACATGACAATAACATCCTGATGATGCAAGCAATAGGATTATCTCAAAGAGATAAGGAGTTGTCTATTCCAATCTTGAACAAGTGGATTCCAAGGGTTGAAAGATTGAACTTGATAGCAGTTGGAGCTAGCCAACATGAGGATAAATACCCTAGGGTGCTTCCAACATATGCATTTGTATGTGAACTAAGTGAGCAAAAGTTTCAGGGATATATAGCCCCACTGGAGTAGAAAATAAGAGAACTGAAGGCCCATTATGATCTAGTAGATTTGTCACTACTGCCAGATATTCAACTCACCAATAGTGAACTAAAGCCATTGCAAATGTGGAAAAGGGAGATTGATGATGTTATTGCTTCCCAAGTGAATCAAATTTGTAAAGAGGTTAACATCAATACCTTTAATGACACTTTGCGAAAGTTGACATTTATTTTCAGCTTTCTAGAAGATTTTGACAAGGAATCCAATTTTGTGATGACAAAGTATTCCCCATATAGGAAGAAGTCAAATGAAATCATTGATTTCAATTGGCCATCTAATGAAGAATATGAAGAATGGGGAAGGGTATTGGTTAGTTGACTGGGTTATGGATGTGAAACATATAATTGGTCAAGTATTGTGCAAGTCTAGCCTTAAAAGTTACCATGTATAAAATGTATGTTTCACAGGTAAATATCAGTTGTTGATGATATGAAATGCTCATGGGGATGATGATTCACTTTTTTCTTTGCATCATTTTTTCATCTTGCTTGATGAAATGGAGGTGATACAACATCTAGAAGATTATTCTTTTTGACATGTGCCTTTTGGGAAGGAAGTTTTGCTTCCTACAACAAATGTAAATAATATTTGTCGCATGTGTATTCCCTCCAATTTGAAGAATGCAAATATAACTGAATTAGGGAATATGTTTTGTAGTGGTCCAATTAGAATGTGACATGTGTACATCTAGCTTGAGGCTTTTTTTTCTCCCTTGTTCTATAAACGGGAATTCTGGGCCATTTGTGCGGGTCTGTTGTTGAATTCTCGAATCAAATTGTGAAAATTGAGAACACAGAGTGAATATGTTAAGTCCTAGTCTAATGCTTTGAGTCTAGATAATAGATTTTTTCAAATGTATGGTTCTTGAACATACTTGAATGATAGTGGAAATTTTTTGAGTCTACAGTCTCTCCATTTAGATCTATACTCAAATTATTAATGAAAATTCTGATCAAAGATCATTTCATTAATTGTCACCATTTTCTTACTTTGATATATGTTTTGGTTTTAGCTTTGGTTCATAGAATGGGTTAAAATACTTAAATCAACTCATAAATTCATGTGCAGGATGATTGGATCTAATAAGTAGTCTTTAGAGTTTGGTTACCAAATCATGAATTGCAAAGTAATATCACTAAGATCATGGGTGTTTAGAATTAAATATACCTTATATTTCAATTTGCTTAGACTTCTAGCCTGTAGATAATGGCACTGATCTTAACCCCTTTACATCTTTCTCTTGGTTCTAGTTACCCAACTTGAGAAAAATCTTTTTAAATAATCATTGATACATCTTTAATTTGTTGTAATTTGTGTTGTTTCATATTTTCAACTTAGGATGCATAATTCATTCAAGGAAATGCCAACTTCTTCAATGATTTCATCTTATTAGTCATTGGTGAGAATATATCAGCTTGAATATGCAATGCATACATGAGTTGTGTGAAAGAATCAAGTATAATGTAAATTGTGGGACCACTGTCTTGAGTTTTGTAGAGCCCAAAGTGTAGGAGATAAATCAATTGGTGAGCTATATCTCATTCATTGGCCAATTATCTTGCAGATATTCAAGAATTGAGTCTAGAAAACTCATAGCTATCTAGCAAGATCTGATTGATTCATTGAAAACAACCAACAGATACTATGTTTTTCTATGGAAAAGTAGTGTGGTAGTAATGTGCGAAGGGATGATGCCAAGGAGTTGAGCAAGGTTTTGTTTGTGGATTGAGCTCCATGAGGAAGTTTTGAAAACTACAATACCATGTTGGAGATTGATATGAATTTGATTATTCTAGTAGTATGGTTTTTTGGTGTGAAAAGGTAGATATGAATAACAATATTCAATGATTGTAGTTGAGAGTTGTGTTTTTCCTTTGCATAGATGGAGTGGCTTGAATATGATCATAGGAGATAGGAGTGTGATAGAGAGTAAGGACTCTTTGTGAGAATTGGTTGAAAATCTTGATATCATTTTTTCCAAAGTAAATCTTAGAGAGGAAGAATTGTGAGACAGTAATGATACTTGCAAACATTAGCATTCTTGGTTGATTTTACAGTTGAGTTCTTTCCTTTCATGGTGAGTGATATTTTGAGAAGTGAATGCGATTTTTTAGAATAGTAATGTTTTTTTTTGCAAGTTTTGTTACAGTGTTGTGGTATGGGAGAATAAGGGAGATGGAGTTTTGTTGATGCAAAAATAAAACAGTGGTTTGTATTGAAACAAAGTAACCCTCTAGTTTTTTGTTTACTTTCTTTTGATGTTGTAGCCAATGAGGAATTTTGTAGCTAGTGATGCATGGTGTAGCCAATGAGGCATGTTGTAGCCAGTGAGGCATTTTGTAGCCAATGAGGCATATTGAGTTGCCAGTGAGGCATGATGTTTAGCCAGTGAGGCATGTTGTTTAGCCGGTGAGGCATACAACTTGTAACTAGTGAGGTTTAAGCCAATGAGGTTTAATGAAACTTATTTTCAGAGGTTTTTTTCATCCTTTTAGGGTTTTCCACTCATAAAACTTGTGTTATGTCTCTTCTTGGTGGTTTTCCATGTTGTACTTGATTGGTTATCTTTGTTCATATATTATGTTCTAATTTGCATATCATTGTGACCCTATCAACATTCAATACGTATAATGTTTTAAGTATTTTCAATTAGTTTCTTTGCATAATACAAGTGAGTTAAGTTTTGAAATTTGGTTTCTCCTTAGACCACTAGACTAATGGAGGAAAGATAGGAAAAGATTATTGAAATTTTACCAAAGAAGGGGTAGTAGAATTGAATGGATGAAAGAGAAGTAATTTGAGATAAGATGAGGAAAGAGAAGAAAGAGTGGGGAAAGGTAAAGACAAACAAAATAATTTAAAGGGGGGTGAAGAATTTAGTAAGGTTGGTGGGGGATTAAATAAAGTGGATGTAACATGGGGAAAATAAAAGGGAGGTAAATATTAGAAAATAGGGTAAAAAAATGAATAAAATAAATTGAAAGGTTAAAAAAAAGGTAGGGGTATAAGGAGTGTGAGGAGAAGTTCAGGAAAGATTCCTTGAAGAAAAGTATGTGGGAACACAAGTGGAATAGGTATGAGCCTTGGTGGTCACTATCTAAGTGATGACACATATATGCAAAATTTAGTTGTCGAATAATTTTATGAATTTTGAGTTTGTTTAGAAAGATTTCATATCTAAGTCAAATAATAGAGGATTTTTTTTTTTAGGGTAGAGCACACATTTATGAAAAATGAGAGCAAGGTGTCAACCTTGATCTTTTGGTTACATTTGTGGGATCACATGGGTGTCTCACAAGGTCACAAACTTACATGGACTCCACTATGTAGAGATGTCATGCAACTATGTTTGGTGCCCATGTAAGTATCCCATGGTGCTATGAAAAATAGCATGCTATTGTCTCATGATAATGAGAGGACAAGAACATTTATATGTTGATTTGTGTGATTGATTGGATTATACAAAGATAATTATATTTTTTCTATCATTTGTTGTGATGTATAGATTCTATCTAAGGTATGAGAGAGGCTACATAATATTGTGTTGTAGTATTTACTAGAGTTAAGAGAATTTGATGATAATATGACATCATTGGATAAAGTGGGACTAGGATAAATGTTTGATTCCTTTCCCTTTTTTATCTGGATAAACGAGGTGCATTGTAAGAGGTTGAAGTCTCTGGTTGGGCAAATAAAGTTTGTTGCTCAGGGAGACTCTGAAGGTCAATGCTAGCTAATCTTCTACTTTGCATTTTTGGTTTTCCTGTGAAAAAACCTGTAGAAGGAATTGGAAGATTCTGGAATGAAGGTTGAGATCTATGGATTTGTTGTTCAATTATAGGGAATCCTATCTCAAAACCTGTTGAATCAATGTGTCTTCCATGGTCATCTACGTTAGCATTGGCTTCTGTGTAACTTACACCTACGGGAAATCTAGAAGGAGGAAAAACAGTATTAAGCAATCTATATACACAACGACCACCAACAGTCGCATAAACAAAATCAGGTTGCAAAACAACTCCTTTAACCTGTAATAACAGGCAGAAAGTAGACTGTACATATTTATCATTTATATTGATGGTGAAGTTTGGACGAACTGACATGAGAGCATCACCACCCTTTTCTTCATCAGAAGATTTGACTAATCTTCCTTTAAACTGTGCTATGACAGCTTGATCCCATCATTGGATAAAGTGGGACTAGGATAAATGTTGACATCATTGGATAAAGTGGGACTAATGTTCTCTTAATGATAATATGACATCATTGGATAAAGTGGGACTAGGATAAATGTTGAGCTTGTCCTACATGTAATATCATGGGAAAATATTGACAATATTGATGGAGAGGTGGGAGATAGATGTGTGTGTGTGTGTGTTTAAGCTATTCATAGGATAGACAATGGCAATATTAGAGGAATTATATTGCATCACACACTTACCAATGTAGGAGAGGTAGTTAGTCTGTGTTGGTATATAGGTTTATCATACACCTTGCAATCCCAACAATGGATTTATTTATTATTTATCTAATTTTTTTTTAGAATTATGTGCCATGTGTACTTCCTTTTATGATGTGTGTACAAAGTTGTAAGAGCCTCTTATTAGATTATTTGATATGTAAGAAATATTATGATGATTTTGACATGTAAGGACATGAAAGAGGAAGGGTACATAGTGGACTTGATTTGACTAACTTATGACTTGTAAGTATCACATCATAATGCATCTTTGAATGGAGATAATGAAGACAAAATGGGCCATCCAAGTTGGTGAGTTGGTTGTAATAAAATCATGAGGTTATGATAGCATAAGAGGACCTTTTAAAAATAGCCTATTGAATCATCATGGCATGGGGACATTGGAAATGAGCCTTTAATGTGGGTACTATAATAGGTCATGATTTTGGTTTATATTTTATGATTTACCCT
This sequence comes from Sequoia sempervirens, assembly GCA_007258455.2. Classification (NCBI taxonomy): domain Eukaryota; kingdom Viridiplantae; phylum Streptophyta; class Pinopsida; order Cupressales; family Cupressaceae; genus Sequoia; species Sequoia sempervirens. The sequence continues at coordinate 18,052 of VDFB02287892.1, read as the reverse complement.
TTGTGGTTTTCAAGTTTATTTCTCCCATAAATAGGTGCTTAGGATGGATATTTATGATGATTACATAATTTTGTAGGGTGTTATGATATAAAAATTTATCTAGACTTGTGTTGGTTGTTCTCATGTGAGGGCTTGAGATTGTTTATGTAATATAATTATATTTCTACTATGAATATATTAGTTTCAGATTTGGAGGTTGAATTTTTTCTTGGAAGGGTTTTCCCATAGTAAGCACTATGTCATGTGGTGAACAATTTTATTATGTATATTTATTTTTAAATCATTTGATTAAATTTTCTATGTATTTCTCTCTTTGATTAGTGTAGAAACTGTTTTTTCTATCAACTTACTTTCATTTCGTATCAAAGCCAAACAAACTCTATTTTGTGGGTGGTAGAAGAAATATTTTTTGGACTAATCTTGGTTTGAGTGGGAGCTATGAGTAGATAACCTATATTTCAAGCAATATGGTATGCTCATCATGGTTGAAGATGAAATAATTTAATGACACAAATTTTGAGCTAGGGAAGGTTAATATGGAGAATCTATTGATATATTAAGATCTATTGATAAAGGAATTACCTACAACCCTGTTAGTAGATGATTGGGTAATGTTAGATAATAAATTTGAAAATATAATTTGACTTTGTTTGATTGATTTAGTGCTCCTTAATATTGCATAAGAACCCACCTTGTAGTCTCTCTAATATAAGGGGAATATATAATTGGTTAAATCTATATTGAACAATATTTATGTAGGAAATATTTTATAGATACTTTAATTATGGGAGATGGGAACTCAGTTTCCAAAACTAAACACAACTAATCAATGTGAAGATGGAGGATGTGGATTGATTCATGACATTATTAAATGATATTTATCAAACTCGTGAGATAATTTGGTGATGATAAGTGGAAGTATTGCTTCAAAATTTATGTTTGATGAGGTAGTGAATAATATTTTATTGAAAGAGTTGAGGTAGAAGGCTTCCAAAATAGACAAAGAAGAAATGGTTGCTCATGGGAAGTCAAAGGAAAAATACAATAATAAGGGAAAAAGTAGATCGAAGTCTCTAAGTAAATCTAAGGTGAAATGTTGGAACTATGGTAAGAAACACCACTTTAAGAGGACTACAATCTAATAAGAAATAAAATAATGACTTTGATTATGATCTAGATTCTAAGGCTTCTTAGGATGAATTAGATACATTTTTGGTAGCCAATTCATTATGCATGAATGGATGATTGACTCTATTACCTCTTTCCACATGAATCCCAATAGGGAGTGTTTTTTTACCATAAGAAGCTTGATGGTATAATGGTCTATCTTGGTGACAATTGGAATGAATAAATCAAGATTGTATTCTTTGATGGGAGGATCAAAGGTATTTTAGGAGTTCTATAAATCTTGGGTTTGGAACACAACTTGTTATTCATTAGCAAGATGAATGATTGTGGTGCAAGTAGTCTTCAATAGTGGTGGGTGTAAATGGTTTATGGGTTTATGGTTTTCATAAAATTGAGTTGCTAGGTTGGGACTCTTTTTTGCCTTGATGCTAGCACCTACATTTAGTGTAATAGTTTAGTAGTACCTTTAACAAAGAAACCAACAACATCTATGCCTATTGGATTGAAACTTATTGTGTGTAGGGATTCAAAGAAATAATAAATAAATTAAAACACATGATAATTAAAATCAAACTCTAAACTACATGCAAACCTCCAATCAAGAAAATAAGTGTATTCTATATATGTTATGTTCTATATATTTTTGTTATCTATTCACCATATAAGGTTTTTAATCAGACTTTTCTATTGAGCAACCAAATAGTAAATATACTTTTTTTGCTTCAATTTTAATGTGTATGGCCCTTTATGGCCAAGTTCACTTGTTATTTTTTATGTGTGCATGGATTTATTTAGGAATTGATTAATTAATTAATTAATTATCAATTATTAATTAATTAATTAATTATCAATTATTAATTAATTAATTAATTATCAATTATTAATTAATTATGATGTGATGTTAGTGGATAAAGATGAGAACTAATTAATTGATGAATTAATTAAAAAATAATCATCTAACTATTTAATGACAATTGATTAGCTAATAAATGCAATTATATGGTGCGATTAATTAATTAGTCAATGTGGTGATGTTAGAGTGAATTAGCTAGGATTGAATAATGTGCATAATTATCAATAGAAAGAGGTAAAAAAATTGGTGTCAACACTTACAACAAAAGGGACCTATAACATCAAAACTTGCAACAAGGACACTTGCACCATCAAAGAATGTAGTTTTGGTTTCTAACATGTTCTCACCTTAAAGAGAAAGCTACCAATTAAGAAGGTCAAAGGAACTTGAAAAATATAAATCTTGTAGAGGGATTGGTTGATTGTTCTCTTGAATTTGAATCTTGTGAACATTGTATTTATGTTAAAATAAATCAAGTTTAGTTTTACTTGAGCTCTTATAATTCTCATGGTATTTTGGATCTTATTCATAATGACATGTTTGGTCATGTAGATGTGCCTTCATAGGAAAAATAACTATATTATTTTCCTTTAATTGATGATTTATCTAGGAGGGACCTGGGTCAACTTTCTCAAGAATCCAAAGGTTTTTTGGAGAACTAGAAAGGTAGAAATAACAATGGTGGAGAATTATATTTAGCTAAGCTCAACAATTTTTTAAAAGAAAATGATATTGTGTGGAATAAGACAACTCAGTAAACCCCTAAACATAATGGAGTTGTGGAAAGTGAATATTTTTTTGATGAAGAGGACTAGGAGAATGCTTAGTGGGGTTGGTTAAGAACATACATTTTTGGTAAAAGGTGGTTAGCACCACATTTTATTTCATTAATAGGTCTTCTAGAAACCACATTTTAATTCATTAATAGGTATTGTAGAACAACACTTGTTGATAAAACCCCTATGGAGTTTTGGATGGGAAAAACCCCCCACTTGAACATCTTTGAGTGTTTTTTTGTGAAGAATATGCTCATGTGCTTAAGAAATGATCAAAGATAGATTAGAAGGTAGTAAAAATTATCTTAAGTGGTTATGAAAATGGTGTGAAAGCTTACAAGCTTTAGGATCTTATGACTAGGAAGACATTTTATAGTTAAAACATGATCTTAAAGGATATCAACACTTTGACTACAATTGAGCAACCATATGGGAGTGTGAAGTCTACAATAAATTTACAACTAAATATTGAGTCAAAGTCACTTAAGTTTTAACCAAAGGTTCAATTTGGAATAGATGAATAGCTTAGTATATAGAGATCAAAGAGTTTTGAGGAGAAAGAATATTTGCTTTAGTTTTTGAGGAGGTCCACTCAACATAGAAGGAAACTAGAGGGGTATATCCCACCTAATGTTAGATGTATTTTCACTTTGATTACTAACATTAATGAACCTTGAATTGTGAAAGAGGCAATGGCGATATGTGATAGTGACTCTTGGAAATTGGCCATAGATGATGAGATGCCTACGTTGAAAAATAATGACAATTGGGGACTTGGTTAAGTTGTTGAAGGGAAGGAAGCTTATTGGTTGTAAATGAGTCTTCAAACACAAGTTTAATTCACATGGAATTATTGAGAATTACAAGGAAATATTGGTTGTGAAAGGATATTCCTAAGATGAGGAAATTGACTTTGGTGAGATTTTTCTCCAATGAATAAGCTAACATCCATTTGTTTCTTTTATTTATTGCAATAACTTTTTATCTTGAGATTGAGCAAATGAATGTGAAGAAAAAATTCCTACATGGTGAGTTGGAGGAAGAAATATACATGACAACCTAAGCATTAAATGGTAAAAAGTAAGGAGTCATTGGTTTGTATATTGAAGAAATCTTTATATGGTCTCAAATGGTCACACAAATTGTGGTACTATAATTTTGATTCATATATTTTGAAGTTGGGATTTGCAAGTTCTAAATTAGATCACTACATGTATTTTAAGTAGGATGATGAATATTTCTTTGTTATTACTTTGTATATGGATGATATGTTGATATTTAGTAATAGTAAGTAAATGAGTGGATATTTAAAATATAAAATCTCATTAGAGTTTGATACATATGAAGAAATTAAGGGCTATTCAATTCATCTTAGGTAGAGATCTAAAGATATATATTTGTTATAGTAAAAAAGTGTTTTATGTGAAGTGCCCTTTCAATGTAGTGTTTAAGCTTGCTGAGGTCATGTATTTTGTTGTGTCTCAAGTCATAGGATGGACACATGTCATGATATTGTCTTATCTGCACCCAGTGTTTCTCTAGGGTTGTTTTGTTTTTCTTTTTTTGTTTTCCTTCATTGTATCATTATACTAGTGACGATTCTTATTTCTGATCAGGGTTTGGACTCCATATTATTTTTCTAGTGATAGTTGTTTGATTGCAAGTGATCTCTTGGAATTGTGTTGAGGGATCCACTCCAACATGATATTAGAGCCCCTGTAATTCCTTGTTTATTTTTTGAAATATCTAGCTTTAAGCAAATTTTTGGTGTATCATAGAATCAAATGGACCTCACTATTAGATCTAAAAGACCCAAAAACCCTAAAATTGACTATAAAAAATATTTTATTTTACTGACCCGTACAGTTGAATTTTTTGGGTATCAGATGTTTATAGGAAAATATTTTGACGATCGTTGCATTTCTTGGCAGTTTCGTATGAATTTCTGTGTCGATTTATCATATAAAAATGATTTTTTTTGGTCTAGGTTTTGGGTGACTTCTTTTTAGACTCTGCGACTAGAATATGTTTTTGGTGGTAGTTTTTAGAGCTCGCGCGCTTGTTTTTAGGTGGCGTTCTTTTGAGGATTTTAGCGAGTTTCTAACATGGTGTTTTTCAGAATTTCGTACATTTGACTCTTTTACTGACATACTTGATTCCCTCCCATCGGCGACATCCCAAATTTCTAGAGCATCTTTTCATTCTTGTCGGCATTTCTGATAGGAGTTTTGGCAGGCGTCCCTTTACGCAGGTTCTTAAAATTCTTTTGTCGAATCTAGGATTTTATGCGGTGTTTCGTTGGTGGTTATTGCATTTTTACTTTCTATTGAAGGCCACATGGTTTGGGCATATTTTTCGATTTGGTCGCTTGTTTTATCTTAGCGGTGAAAATTTTTCATTAATTTTGACAGTCCGTTGTTTTTGGTTTCATCGATGACTTTTGGTACTGCCGACAAAGGCTCTGAGCCCCACAAGTGATTGGTTTACCACCTTTGTCGGTCGGTCGGCATCCTGACCTAGTCGTTTTCATTTCCGCAATAGGAAAATTTGGTAGTTGACATATCATCTTCTAGCAGCTAATCTTTTTCTATGGGCCTTTATTTTTCTCCTGTCATCAACTTTTTGGCATTTCCTGACACTTTTTTCGGCATGTTCCCACCCTGCTGCAGATACCCCACATGTCTCTGTCGATGGTTAAATGGAGCTGTGTGCCCTTCTTTCTTGGTCTGAGTAGTCCATGCCTCATAAATTCCTAACCCTACTCATCTCCTTTTCATATTTGAAATATCATTTAAAATTTTCCATGTCCTTATTAAAATTTTATTTCTGATTTGACAGATATCCTTATCCTGCCTACGGCGAGGGATTGAGATCACAGCAGTTCTAGACATTAGGGCACCAAAAGAATCTAATCATTAGCGTACCCAAAACCCTGGATTGAAATGTACAGTTATAGGCATTAGGGTACTGTAAGCATTAGAGAACCAGAAGGTTCAACACTAAAACGTTGCACATAACTCAACTTTGTATATCCACATTTAAAATCTGGTCTTCATGACCACATTGTACAACAAAACCCTAAACCTCAAAGACCTTTACCCGCATTCAAAGCCTCTACATTTGTAACACTATGGAGCACACATGTAAACTCTAAACCCTACAACCGTGATCATCCAATTTGTACATACAAATGAAATCCTTAGGGTTTGAAGCCCACATATATTCAAACCTAGCTCCATTAAAAACCCTAGTGTATATGGAAACCCTAAATCTTGTATGCAAATTCTAGCCTTCAGTTAATAGAAAGTGCACCAAAACCCCAAATCCCAAATTTGTCTGTGCATACAAATCAAAACCTCCCGAAATGTCTACATTGAAACACTGCCTCACTAAGAACAGCAGGGAGAGCACATGGATATCTAAAACTCCCATCTGAGTTCCAGTTTTCAGGCACTAGTAAATGCACAAAAACCCTAAACCAGTTGTACAGGCTTGAGTACAAATGAAAATGAAAATCTTGTTTTCTGATGAGCTTCATGGCGAGCTGAAAATCTTCCATCTCCCATACAGTAGAAGTATAAGCCAAGACAAAGTACAAAAAGCATGTAAAAACAATTACGGCAAGAGATAACAACAATTGCTTATGCTATTTAAAACGTTACATTGGATTTCCTAGTGAAATTTCTTAACCAGATATTTTACATAAATTAAAAAAATAGGGATTCACACGGAAGAACTTATTATTATTGATGTTTCTTTCATGATTTACACCATGAGTTCGCAAATGAAGTTCTTTTCCAATTGGTTATTGTAAAGTAGGCGCTACAAGCAGAATAAATTATTTCGAGACCATTTTCTGCCTAGTTTTATCCTCATGGATTCTCTTAGATTCCAAACTGAACCCAAACAGTGCAAATTCCAAAATTCCAGAAGGGAACTTGATACATGTCTAAATTTTTATCCATCCCTACAAAATCAGCAGCAGCGGCAATAGACCAGAAATCAGGCTATCCTTCGATAGAATTCTTTTTATATTAGGGTAACAACAGAGGATGTGCTAATAAGCACAGCTTGCATAAAAGATTTTTGTGCCAGCAGGGAGTGCACTCAAACCCTTAACTCCAAATTAATTCAAATCTTCTCCATGAGGAGAGCTCAGAACAGTTACCACACCAAACACCAGAATCCTGGATTTCAATTTCAAATCGTTGCTGTAAGGCCACTAGTCAGTGCTTGTAAGGGCATAAACCCCAAATCCTGGCTTTGATTTAAATAGTTTCAAAATTAGAGACCTTCACCCAATACCTAGGTCTTATATCTATATTACATATTCTGTCCATCAGGGAACGGGATGTGCAGGCACTTAAGATCCTGCTCCATTATAAACATCAAAAATTGAGTGCACCCAAAAGACCAATTTCTTTGGACAAGAAGGAAGCACCCAAAAATCCTAAACCCCAATTTTGCACATACAAATTAAAACCATAGGGCCTGAAGACTATACTCTAAAATCCAGATTTTAATCTAACATCACCCAAATCTATACTCTAAAACCCTTTAACACTAGGCAGTGCAATTGAAGCCTTAAAGAACCCTGAAACCCCAAATCCAAATTCCAGTTCTCAGGCACCATGACGTGGTGCTGAAACTCCAATGAACAATTTCACATACAAATCAAAGCCCTGGGATCTAAAGATCTGTATTCATATTCAAACCATGCTCCATTAAGAACACCTGGGAGTCATCACTGAAACCCTAAACTCCACCTTCAAATTCTTTCCTTCAAGAAGAAGGAATTGCACCCTACACTGCCCAATTAAGAACCCCAGGGAGCATGAAAGGAAACCTTAATCCCCATATCCAAATTTCAGGCATCAGCACAAGTGTAACAAAATTATACATTCTTTCGAAAATCCTAGGGCCTATTCTAAAATCCAAGTGCCAATACCCAGAATCCATTTTCTCCATACAATCCAAAATCCCAGAGCTTACATTCAAATCCCGTCATCAACAAACAACCAATCTGATACAACCCAAAACAAAACCCTCAACAACGATGAAAAACAATGTAACAAAATCCCTACCTCTTCTTACTCCACCACCCCTGTTTAATCCCACGCACATACCCTTTGCCCTCCTCATGATCTCCACCTTCTCCATCAGATTAAAACTATTCCCTTTCATCTTCAGTTCCTCAATACAATTACCCAACAATCTGGCATCCTCCTTTTCTCTTTCAACCAGCCTCTCAACCTTCTTTTCCAGACCCATTTTGTACCTCATGCCTAATATCATTAAAACGGATGCTACCACTGATTGCAAGAAAGGAATCCAGACCTTGCTGCGGGCATTTAGACTATCTCCTACAGTAGTGTATAGAAGAATTAAGGTTACTGCATGGTATAAGAAATACAAAATGCAAAACTGCGTGGTTTGTTTTCGTCTGGCGTCTAGGTGGGCTTCTTTAAGGGCAATTCTTCTGCAGATGGCTTCTTCTTCCTTCATCCATTGCTTTAACAGAAGCTTGTGTTGGCAACTCTCTGCAATTTCTTGCAGAGAATTCCTTCTTTTTATTTTGGGATCCATTTCGCGAGGCGGGAAATTTTGCGAAGGTTTTCTTGGGGATTTGGTTTAACTGAAAACGAAGGTTCTGTGGGAGAATTTTGACTTTTTAGAAGGGTTTGCATTCAGTTATGTACATTTATCTCGAGGCTTAACGGCCATATTTTGTAGTAATTATATTTGAAAAATTGTGGTCCTGTGGGTCATAAGGTTTTATTTGTAATACAAAAATAATGCCCCTCCAATGTTTAAGGCTTACTTTTAATGAATAGAGGATATTCCATTATAACATGCTTTTAACTAAAATAATAAAAATAAGTGAGTTTTAGATTTAATTAAATAAATAACTTATTAGGGTTGAGATTTCATTACTAATTAGTGTAGACACTTAAAAATGTTATGAATTATATACACACTTGTATCCAATATATTAACATCATTTCGTCTTAAAATCTATCTTCTTTTTGCTTGTTTAATTAAATAAACCTAATTATTTAATTAAATGCCTCATTTTCATCTATTAATCTGATTAATCTAATTAGGTTAATTCCTACCCCTTTCATGCTAATCTTTCGTCCTATTAAATTAAATAAATCAAAATATTTAATTTTAACACCTTAAGTCCTCTCATTTAAATTAAATAATCATAATTATTTAATTAAATGTCATTTTGATCCCTTTCCATTAAATAAGTTAATTATTTAATGGATATCCTAAATTCCTCTAAATTGCATAATTGAAACTTTGCTTTAATTATCAAATTACTAATTAATTCTAACTCTCCCACTTGCAAGGGAATATTCCTTGATAATATTCCTCCTTTGCATATTCTTCCAAAAAGGAATATTTTTGTGAAATATTCCTTCCCTTTTGCACATTATAATTTGGTTTTAATTAACTAAATGCTAATTTTCCTCACTCATGAGAATATTCCTTGAGAATATTATCTCTCTTCACTCATTTGAAAAAAAACATATTCTTCCTTGTAACAAACTTTCAACAAACTTCTTGTGCAAGTTTTGAAAGTGTGTTTGTTTGGATGATTGTGGGTCCTTGATTAAATATCATCTTGCATCCTCAACCCTCAATGGGAATCCATGACCCATGCCTCTATTTTCCTTCCTTCCTAACCATTGATTGATCCTTTCAATCTTGACCATCAATTTCATTTTGCCTATTCTATAAATAGGGCTTGCATCTATTGAATAGGGATCCATCTTTTAATAGTAAACTTATGATGTTAAAATCACTCTCATTTGCATCCATATTTAACATATATTTATCTTTTTTTTAGTTTAAATCTTGCATGATTAGCTTAGAGCATCCATTAATGGCTTCCATGGTAACTTAGTTGCATCCATTTAGTATATCTTGAAATTAGGGCTTTAATCTTTCGAATCTTGCATACATTTAGAATAGCTTTGCATACACTTAAACCAATAATCTTAACTTTCATCATGCTAATCTAGCATTCATCATGCTTTCATTCATCTTTTTCATCAGTTTCCATCAATTTTAATCAGTAAAATCAATTGGAAAAGCCTCATATTATCCAAGGGATTGGGAAAGGGTCACCATTCCACATCATTGCAACACCACTCCCCTAATAGAATAAGTTTCAATGTCTTAGTGTAGATGTTTATCAAGCTTTCATGTTTTAGAATGTTAGTGTATACCTTGGAATTTCCTACCGCTCTAAATGTGCAAATCTAACTAGCTAAGAAACATGAAAGACAAAATGCCAAGGACACCTCAAGATTAGCCAAAAAAGAGTTACAACGAAAAGGAATGCAAATAAAATGAAATACAAACACTTTTACCTCCCTTGTTGTTGAAACTTCTTTAATTGGCCCTTTCTTAGATTGGTTGTGTGCTCCTTAAATGATAGATTGAGTGACTATAATGCAAGCTTCAATATGCAAAATGATGGACAAAGATGGTTGAATGATTGAAAAAGGTTTGGACAGCATATAGTTATGAGAGTGCAAAGTGTTGAGAATGCAAAATGACAGCATAAGGGTGCAAGATAGCTAAGTGTTGTGTAGGCAAATGGGCAGCATGTAGTTGCTTCAATCTAAAGTGTTGTGGAAATGCCCTTGAGGAGGGGGTATTTATAGAGGAATTTGAATTTTCTAGAGAATTCAAGGGTCAAGATTGATCCAACAAGGCCAAGATGAAGGGACTGATAAATGAGGTGGAAAAGGACATGCACCTTGGGGATGAGAGGATTTCCACAAAAAGGGATTTCTTGTCCCCAAGTGGGAGTGAAAGGGACTTTTGAGGAATTTTAGAATTCCTCAAAAATTTACATGGGAAAAGGAAAGGTGGTTGGGGGATATAAATGTGAATTAAAAATTCACATTCCTAGGATGATCTAGAGGGTAAAAGGTGGGCTCCAAAAAGGTGGGACTTGGTCACATGTGGAGATTGTGACAAGTCCAAGGTGGGTCACATGTGGGGTGTGACAAGTCCAAGGTTCTAGAAGCCTTGAAGGATGGAATGTGAATTAAAATTCACATATAAAAAGAGGAATCTAGGAAGAATAAAAAAGATTAAAAATTCCTTGGAGAATGATTAGGCTTAATTAATCAATAATTAGAAGAATAAATAAGGATTAGAAGCCAACTTGCAAAGTTGGAGGATGTGACACATCCTAATCAAGGATTAGGCATGCATATCCTAATGAAGAAATTAGGAAATGGATTTAGGATTAGATGAAAATGACATGTGAGGAATTAAATAAATGTAATATTTATTTAATTTATTTGATGAAAAAAGGATTAAGGAGGGTAAGGTATTTAATTATTAATTAAATACCTTAGGGATTTGGCAGAATTAAAGATATTAATTAAATAATAGTAATATTATTTAATTAACTATGATAAGAGGATGTTTAGACGAAAAGTGATAAATTTGGATAAATTAAGTGTTCAAATTTGGATGTCTACATTTTGCCCCTCTTTGAGATGGTGTTACGAAGTAGCATCATTTCAAAGAATATTAAAATATAGAACCTAGAAGAAGATGGTTAGATTGGAAAAGATGCCCCAGTCATCAAAGGGATGACTAGGAAGGAAGACGATGGGGGTAAAGATGAAGAGTTAGGGATGAAGGATGCCCCCTCGAGAGGACATGCGGGTTGAAGAGAACACGTGTGTGCTCTCGAAATAGATGATGTGATGCAAGGGGAGATGAGGAAGATGATGCAAGGTGATGGGGAAGAGAAGCGATAGGAGATGGATGAAGCACAAATAGATTTGAGGATAAAAGGTGATGTTGCCCCAGTCAAGGGACAAGTCAAAATGGGTTGATGATGGATGGAGGGTTGTCAATGAGGGAATTAAAGATCCCAAGACAACATGAGGATAGGGAAGGATACATCCCACTGAGTGGTATTGATGAGGGAAGGATACATCCCAAAACACCACTAAATGATAGGGAAGAATACCTCCCGATGATGATGATGAAAGTGTTGTTGATGAGGGAATGATACATCCCAAAACAACACCAAAGGGATAGGGAAGAATACCTCCCGATGATGATGATGAAAGTGTTGTTGATGAGGGAAGGATACATCCCCAAAACAACACCAAAGGGATAGGGAAGAATACCTCCCGATGATGATGATGAAAGTGTTGTTGATGAGGGAAGGATACATCCCCAAAATAACACCAAAGGGATAGGGAAGAATACCTCCCGATGATGATGATGAAAGTGTTGTTGATGAGGGAAGGATACATCCCAAAACAACACCAAAGGGATAGGGAAGGATACTAATGGATGATGATGGGTCAAGACTGGTAACGAGACTAGGGACAAGACCAAGGATATGATTAGATGATTCAGGCTAAATGGAATGGATGGGGGTTGGATAGAGATAAGGATGAAGGATGAATGGATGGGGGGATACATGCAAGACGATAGAATGGAAAATGAGATGCAATTCTAAATGCCATTTATCATCTTTGGAGCACTGGTTTTTGCTATAGCATCAAACACAAGACACCAGGGTATGAAGAACCAAGGCGTAATTGTGTCTAATGCATCAAATAAACATAACAGACAAGAAGGCTATCCCAACACCCCAAGGTCAGAAAGATCTTGGTCGGGCCAGGTATTGAGATAACCACAAGCACAAAAGGATGCCCCAGCATAACACAAGACCTCAGGGATCTTGGTGGGTACTACGTGGGACAACTAAGAAGACACAAATAGACATAAAAAGATCAAGATATGCCCCTATGTTGACCAATCAAAACACACCATAATATGATGGATTATGGCGGTCTTGACAAGTGATGATAGGGAGCTCAAATGATAAACAAAATCCAAAAGCATCAAAAGATTGCAATCAATTTCAAATGTCCTTTGCCATAGGATCGATGGGATTGATGAGGTCTGTTAGGAAGGATGCATCCTGTTGAGACCGAAGATGATGGATACGAAGCTAAAAGATCGTTATGATGCGGGATGTTCAAAATCGATTGGATTTCATGATACAAGTGGATCTCATTTATGAAGAACTGGCTAGATAAGGGCATAGCTTGATGACACGACACAAGGAAGACGAGACATGAGACTGACACAACCTAAAGACCTAGGGGCTCGGGGGCCGATCAAAGATAAGCCTTGCCTACGTGGAAGCGCAGAGCCCTCGTAGTTCGATAAAAGGCTGACAACTAACCAGGATGGAGATTTCGATGGATGACCAAGATAGGATAGAGAACAAGAGAAAAGTAGACAATATAGATCAATGATGGATGGACCCCGGGGGCAGATCAAATGATCGACCTTGCCTACGTGAAAGCGTAGGGGAAACGTAGTTCGACAAGACCGAAGGCAAACAATGGATAAAGGATGATGGATGATGATAGGATAAGTGGATAAAAAGATGGGACTGATATGACAAGATAGGATAGACTTGTTGGATTGGATAGGATGATGATGATCACATAAAGCTCAGGGATGGGATAGTTATCCAAAGCATGAAAATGACTTGGGAGGATGATATGATAGATAGATGAGTGATGAAAAGTGATAGGAAATTGGAAAGAGGTGCAAGAGGAGCAGGGGTGATGACGATGAGATAAATGGCATTGGGTTGCATGGAGGGAGGCCTATAGCCAAATACCAATGACAAGAGATTGTGAGATGGGATGAGATGGGATGAGGATAAAGATGAAAGAATGGATAGAGATATAGGGATGGGGATGGGAGGGATTGTTTGGATGGATGGGAATATAAGGATTGGGAGATGAAAGGGATGCTAGGATAGATAGATACGAAGATAAGGATGTTGTGATAGATGGATGGGAATATAAGGATTGGGAGATGAAAGGGATGCTAGGATAGATAGATACAAAGATAAGGATGGGGAGATGGAAGGGATGTTGTGATAGATGGATGGGAATATAAGGATTGGGAGATGAAAGGGATGCTAGGATAGATAGATACGAAGATAAAGATGGGGAGATGGAAGGGATGTTGTAATAGATGGATAGGGAGATGAAGGGATGTTGTGATAGATGATGTCTCCAAGGACTATGTTACAAAGGAAGCAAATGCCCCCATTCTAGATATGTCATATATGAGGAGGCATGAGGGACAAAAGACAAGTGGATGATAAGATAAAGGAGATAACTGAAGGAGGATAGGATGGGTGACTAAGGAATATGATAGAGCATGGATGAAGGGAATGTATACCAATAGGTGTCCAAAGCATGCATAGATAGGTGCCCTTATTTTGATCAAGATCACAAGAAGGATGGAGGGAATGAAAGATAAATGGGATATGATGGTAGGATGCGGAAAATAGGAGGGATGGAGGGATTTATGAAGAGGACAGATAACAGGAAGACGGGTGCATAGCTAGAAGCATAGCGGATGGAGAGAATGCATATCAGGAAGTTGCCCCCAAGTGCAGATGGGGAGTTACGCATGACGCCTGTTTGTCAGGTTTTCATCATGGTACTTATCCAAGGAGCTTGTTTGCCAAGTTTTCACCATTGGATGGATTATTTCTCTTTACTTTACTTTTCTTTTTTTCTTTTTTTTTTTTGTGGATTTTTTGACTCTTTTTTTTTTTTTTTTAGATTTTTGTGGATAGCAAGGGGATGAAAATGGGTAAGGATAGGGATGTTGATAAGGGGATTTAGAAGACAAGCGATAAGGATATGGATGAAGGACTCAAGCATCAAGTTCCATACTAGGTAGTAAGAGCCCATGTTCAAACCGACTATTGGATGTTGGTACAACCTTATGCAAGAGGATGAATTAGGGGGATTTGAGAAGGGAGATACATGGGATGATGGATGGGATGCTGCGAAGGGTATGGATGGAATGATGGGGTGGATATATGATGGGGAGATGCATTCAGGACCAACATTGGCACATGTGGTGGTGGATGTGGAAAAATAAGAGGATTAAGGGATGGAGAATGTGGGAATAATGGAGGAGATGGAATGGTGAATTTCGGGACATAGGGACCCAAGACAGACGTAGGAGATGAAAGGGGTGTATGATTAGCTTGTGGATTAGCGACTTTGGATGTTCTTACTGATTTTTCATGTGATGGCATTGCATCTTTTTTCTTTGGGATCCACATGGTTTTGATCTTTGCTTTGGTGGGCCTTTGTGGCCTACAGATTTTATTTAGATTTAGATTTTTCTTCTCTTCACCATGTATTTTAGAGGGGACATGGGGAGCCATAAATTCATGTGGATGCTTAGATTTATGCATTTTTCCTTTAACAACCAAAGTGCTTTTAGTAGCAATGGGATGGGTGTGAATGGATGGATGATGTGGAGGACACATGAATGGAGGGATGGAGGTAGGATTTTTAGGATGATATGTGGATGGATGATGTACAGGTACGTGCCTTTGTTGATCCTGATTAGGGAACATGAGAGTGGGATAGTTATGATGGGTGACATGGATAGGTGATGGATGGATGAAAGGATGGATAGGATGAGATGGAGGAGGTGATTTTGGGATATAAGGGCCCAAAATAGACTTAGGACTTGGAGGATATGGGATGGGGGATGAGGGGACATAAGGACCCAATATGGATGGAGCGGATGAAGGAGGAAGATGGACAATTGTTTTGAGGTGATATGATAGAGGAGGAGGGATGGCGACATATGATCTGGTAGGGCGATGAGAAGAGCCGACATGTCTTTTGGAAAAGGCTTGTTGAGGACGTCTAGAGGTTGTACCAACATTTTTAGATTGCGAGTCATGAGTGGTACATCCAAGACCTTGCAGATACAAATGTTCTTTAGCTTGGATGGGCTCTATAATACCTTGCTCATGAAGGCCTAAACCTTTTCCTTGATAGTTCATTTTCTTGAGTATTCGATCTAGGATAGGATTTTTGTTATTCTGGAAAAATGATGCGAGTTCATTATTAGGTGGAAAAGGAAGGTTGGTGTATATGCTTTGTTTTTTTTCTGCAAGGAGACCACCATGGAGGAATGTGAGAGGACCAAGGGGATATGCAAGCGGTGTGGGGATAGCATTTTTAGGCGATGATGGGGGAGCATGAGAAGGAGATGATGGATAGCAACATTAGGGAGAGAGGGAGAGGGCCATGATAGATCTAGATTTGTGGTAGTAGGCTCATGCGATGGAGATGGAGATGGAGCAGTGGAAGCTTGAATGACAAGGGGATCATGGGATGGAATGGATGGGGGATTGTGATCTTGAGGTGGACTAGATGGGATGGCAGGATCTTGATCTGGAGAAGGGGATATGCTGGCATGCTTTGGATTAGACTCTTGGCATGACTCATCTTGTGTAGATGGCATGATAACGGACTCTTTTTGGGACTCTTCAAGTAGGGAAGATGGAGGGATGAAAGATCCACGAGGTTCATTGGAATGGGTTTTAGTGCTACTAGGAGTGGGAGGAGTGGATTGGATTTGGGTGTCTTCGGTGGATTCGGTAGATCTAGGAGTAGAGGGAGTGGATTGGAATTGGGTGTTTTCGATGGATTCGGTGGTTCTCATGGTAGGAGATGTGGGTTTAGTGGATTTAGTGGGTTCAATGGTTTCAACGGTTTAAGCAGTACTAAGGGTGGTAACATCAATAATAGGTGTGGTATGGAGAAGGGTCTCATCACTAGTGACCGTGGATGATGGATCTAGATGGCATGGTTCCATGACTTCAAGATGTGGAGTTGGGGATGGCTTCTTTGTAATTAGTCCTTGGAGAACTTCTGAAATGAGAGACTTGCATATGGTTGGCTTGGCTAGGGTGGTAGAAATGGATGAGGGATTATGGATTGGTGGACTAGGGTTAGATGGAAGAATGGGATTGAATGTAGGACTATGAGTAAATGGAGGATTAGGATTGGATGGGTGAATGGGATTGGATGGAGGACTAGGAGTAGATGGAGGACTAGGATGGGATGGATGAATGGGATTGGATGGAAGACTAGGAGTAGATGTATGAATGGGATTGGATGGAGGACTAGGAGTAGATGGAGGGTTAAGGTAAGGATATTGGAGTGGTGAATTAAGATAGGGGGACATGAATTGTGGATTAGGACAAGAGGATATAGGTGGTGTAGTGGAACAAGAGGATGTGGGGGGTGGATTATAATAAAGGTATTGGGATGATGGATTAGGATGAGGAGACATGGATGTAGGATTAAGGTAAAAGGGTGGGGATGTAGGATTAGTATAGGAAGATTGGGAAAGAGGATTATGATGGGGGGCCATGGATGGGGAATTGTAATAGGAATATTGTGATGGAAGATGAGGATAAGAGGATGTGGATGTTGAATAAGAGGATGATGTAGACGAAGGACATGACAAATATGGGGATGAAGAAGATACTGGATATCCATTATCAAAGGTGGCATAAGGAGCATGATTTGGATTGTGGAAAGTGGATGGAGAAAGCTTACTAGCGATGATAGCATCGAGGGGATCTATGTCATATTCTTCTTGATTGACAAGACTTTTGTTATCGTCGTCCACGTAATTAGGGTTTCCCTTGACCACTATTGATGGAGGGTGAGGGTTCATGATGGTAAAAGGATAAAGAGAATGGATAAAAGATTTTGGATGGGAACGGATTAAAGCTCAAATCAGGATTTTGGTCAAGCTCAGATCAGGATTGGACAAAAGCTCAGATTAGGATGATTAGATGGGATTGCTTTTGATTTTGATGGGATTCGGTAGATGGATGATTGGATCGGGTAGATGATTTGATGAATTTGATTAAAGTACTAGATCAGTTTGATTGGATAGGATCAAATGATTAGATGGTGTTGATTGGTTAATTGTGATTAGATGAACTTGATCGGATTGGTGTGCTTGGATTGATTAGATGATCAAAGGAATGGATTGGTTTGATTAGATATGAATAAATAAAAGGTACCACTAGATAGAGCTCAAAAAATTAAGCAATTTTGGTTTTTGAACGAAGCTGACCCGATGCACGGTTTATAAATGACAGCCCCAGGAAGTTAGGGCGTGTCCACGCTGCAATGCGGGGCGTGGCTACCCTGGGATGGTCAAATCTTGATAAGAGGAAATGGAAGGTACCACTGGATAGAGCTCATAGAGCTCAAAAAATTAAGCAACTTTAGTTTTTGAACGAAGTTGATTCGACGTACGGTTTGTAAATGACAGCCCCGGGAAGTTAGGGGCGTGTCCACGCTGCAATGCGGGGCGTGGCCGCCCTGAGATGGTCAAATTCTTGATAAGAGGAAATGGAAGGTACCAC
>VDFB02287891.1:0-87151 GCA_007258455.2 Sequoia sempervirens | reverse complement strand
ACAAATGAATGGTTTAGTGTTTAGGTTTAGGGTTTAGAATTTGGAATATTTAATGAACTTGCAAGTTAGTGAAGAACATTTTCTTGTGGAATAGTTGATTGAGATCTACTCTTGTTTCAACTGACCAACCTAGGTCATGATGGCAACTTTGATCACCAAATTTTAAGAACTTCTTTGATCCCCTTAAGAAAATCGAATTATGATTTAGGGTGACAGGATGGCTTAAGGGGATTTACGTCTAGTGAGGTCCTAGGAGAAAATGATATGTATCAAGTGAATAAAATTTGGTGAAGTTTCCCAATGCAACAAAATTTCATTAAGAGCCTTTAAGGACAAAATGAATGGTTTAGTGTTTAGGGTTTAGATTTTAGAGTTCAGGGTTTAGGGTTTACAAAACTTAGGGTAAAGTTTTGGTGCCCCTTGGAATATTTAATGAACTTGCAAGTTAGTGAAGAACATTAAATCTTGTGGAATAGTTGATTGAGATCTACTCTTTTTTCAACTGACCAACCTAGATCATGAAATCTCATTCATATTATAATCTTGCACGATCTTATTATTGTTAAATTTGGTTGCCTTGGGCTACTTCACCAAATTTTAAGAACTTCTTTGATCCCCTTAAGAAATTTGTGATATTGGGACCCCTTAAGAAATCGATTTATGATTTAAGGTGATAGGATGGCTTAAGGGGATCTAGATGTCTAGTGAGGTCCAAATTTAGTCATACTATAGCCTCATTGGTTCCATCTAGCTCTGGGT
Organism: Sequoia sempervirens; assembly: GCA_007258455.2. Lineage (NCBI taxonomy): Eukaryota > Viridiplantae > Streptophyta > Pinopsida > Cupressales > Cupressaceae > Sequoia > Sequoia sempervirens. Next base: position 86,392 of record VDFB02287891.1, on the reverse strand, counting down.
CAAAAGTGTTTACCCCTCTAATAAAAAAAGTATCATGTTAAAAATGAATCAATTTATACATATCACAAAAAAATAATAATCTTAAATGTAACCCATACTCTAACAATAATAGAATGCTAAATGATCCCCACCCCTAACCATATCCTAATTGAATTGCAAACCTAATTGAAACTTAATTAAATTATAACCTTTACCTAATCTTAAATGTATTCCTATATTATATTATATTTAAATTAATTTATATTTGTATTATAATTATATTAATATTTATTATATATTCCTAATTGTAACCTAACTATTTACTACAAACCTAATTGAATCTTAAGCCTAATCCTCATTAAAACCCCAAGTAAATTGTAACATTACCTATCTTTAATTGTAATCTTATATTATATTTTATGATATTAAATATTTATATTTCTTTTTATATGAATCATCCTCCTATCTCTAAATTGTAATAATAGCATGTAGTTCCTCCAAACTATCATAATGTACCTCCTCCCTTTCCCATGTAATAGGTGTACCTTGTAGGTGTTAAATGGTTCCATCTTGGTCTCCTTATTGATGCATTTCTATCCTTCCACATAAATCTATATAGTATCAAAATATAGGTAATTTTATGGTTATTGAATCTCTCTTAATTGCTAAAGAATCCATTATGATTGAGGATGGGTGGATTATTATCTAGGATCACATATTAAAAATCCTATAGAGGTCATGTGGTATGTTTTTCTTAATACATATATTCCAATACAAACCTCTTTCCATGTATTATCAAATCTCCTATACAATAGACACCTTCCTAGATTTAAATTTCATATGATATATATGTACCCAAGTGTTTCCAATTGGAATTTCTATAATTATACTTTTATGGCATTCTAGATATTCAAAATAGTTTTCATAAATCTACCAAATAGACCCATTCTTGACATTGAACCTACATAATTTTAGGTATGTCCAATGAAAGATTAGGTCTAGGGTTCATAAATTTCAAAATGATTTAGTGTTGAGGGTTTAGATTTTACATTTAGGGTCTAGGGTTTAGCAAACTTAGGGTGAAGTTTGGGTGGCCCTTGGCATAATTTAGACTTGCAAGTTAGTGTCAATTGGAATCGCATTGTACGCTTATATTTACTTAATTTACTAACTAAATTTGCAAACAAACATCAAGATAAACTTTATGAATTTTAACTATTCTTTAACATATTGATTTCTAATCTAATTATAATTTAACATTCAAACTAAAGTTTAATATATATCATTTTTTCCATACAAAGCAAATAAAATTTAAAACATTTAAGCAATGCAAATGAATTTTTTTGAGCTCGAAATTACCTAGTTTTCAAAATCAAAATGATTTGTTCAATTCCAATTTAGGGTTTTAACAATTTCTTTGTTCCAATTCAATTTAGGGTTTCAATTTTAAACAATTAGGGTTTTTAATGCAATTTTTTCGTTTCAATTCAAACTAGTGTTTTCAAATTCAATTTTTTTCGTTTGATTTGGATTCAGCGTTTCAAAAAGCTTGATTTGGATTTGTAAATGCAATGTTTTTATTCATTTCGATTTATAGGGTTTTGAAATGCAAAGTTTTTTGTTTTGTTTCAATTAGGGTTTTCAAATTCAATTTTTTTGGGTTTAATCGAACAATTTAGGTTTCAAAAGTTAAATTTTGTTTCTAAAACACAATTCAAGGTTCATTTTTTCATTTTTATTAAAAAACCTTCAGGTTTCATTGCATTTTTTGTCTATTTTTACAGTTATTCATTTCTACTATAACAGTTTAAAAAAATACTTAAAATGTGAAATAAATTAAAAAAACATGCTAAATTCATTTATTTTCTTCAAAATTTCAATTCAAAATTAAAAAATGCAAAAAAATGGCGTGTAGGGGCATACCTGTAGCTGATTGGGGGGTGTCGTCAGCCAATCGGGGGTCCCGCTGTAAAATGTGTGTTTTTTTAAAAAAAATAATATAATAACGGGATCTCGATTTATACAAAACGGGATCCCGATTTATAGATATCGGGATCCCGTTTTTTAAAAATTGGGATCCTGTTTTGTGAGAATCGGGATCCAGTGCCTTTTCCATCGGTTCATAATCCGATGGGAAACGGGATCTCAATTTTTAAAAATCGGGATCCCGTTTTGTCTCAGGCTTGGGATCCCGAAACATAATGGGATCCCGATTTTTAAAAATCGGGATCCCGTTTCCTCAATGCCGATTTCAATTTTTTGGATAAGGCAAAAACTTCCACATTTCGTGGACTCAACTTTGTGCACTTACCCATGCATTCTATATTTTATTTGAAGTTTTATTCAAACAAATTCTTAAATTGAAATAACTACAAAGAAAATATTTATTTTGAAATCCAATTATCTTTCTATTAAATAGTAGAATGAATTGGAATAGGAAAGTATTTGCACTAACCCTTATCTATACCATTCAAAATATTACATGGTCTTTGTCTAGCTACAAAATTGAAGTTTATATACTACTAAACGAAAGGAGTTGAGAATTAGGGTATAAGATAACCAAAGTTTTGAAGTCACATTTGTAGGCCACCATTAACATACCCTAAATCTTGAATCGTAAACACAAAAATAACAATGTGAAGAAAAAGTATATCCTAGACGTCTTGTTGAAACATACACAACTTAGGGGCAATGATGACTTCACATTATCAAGTCCATAAAAACATCAAGGAAAATTTAAAATTAAGTATGCACATAGGCATGCATATCAGCCTAAACCATAATAAACTAGTGCCTAGAGTGAAACCCTATATATGTAAATGAAAACCCTAATAATACAAGCAAGAAACCCTGACAATACAAACAAGAAAAGATAATGGAAGATTCATTAAAGATTAGTAATATTTAGAGGGTTATAATAACAATGGAAGCATAATTGTGCACATTTTAAAAAAAAATATCGATGGGTGTCAACAAGGTAGTTCCTACAAAGTCAACTACTAATAAGATTGTTCAAGGAGGAAAATCCTTTATTGTCCTAAACCAATTTTATTCCCACTTTGTAATATTGCTATGTTTTATGTATGAGACTATTAATTTTATTAAACTTGAACCATAAATGTTCCAAGAGTTAGTTCCTTTCTCACATACTCTAGTCTTTTAGCTTCTTTATTTTATATGCTTTCATATTGCATATGCTTGTATCTCAAGTATAATTAACAATCTTGGTCATGTTCTTTTTCTTTTAATGGAAAATTTTCTAAATTTCCATATGTTCTAAAAAACCTTTTAATACATTTAATTGGACCATCCACAACATCCTTGAATTTATCACACATTATAGAGGCTATGACTTCACCATCCCAGTTAGGAGGTGCATTTACAACACCATTGGTTTCTTTTTGAAGCTTTCATAAAACCTAGTAATAAGGATCAATTTTAATGTGAAGTTAAAGACAATAAGTTTCAAGGAATTTGTTCAACTTCATATACTAAGGCCTTGACATCTCAATCATCTATTTCACAATCTTCACATAAGGATTATTGACACAAAAATTTACATGTGTCTCATGATAAATTAAATCTAGCCAATGTTATGCATGTTTTACATGTACATATTCTTCTCCATTATGTGTTCGAGGACATCTTTAACATTTGATGAATGGTAATTAGGGTCATTCCAATAATCACAAACCAATTTATTTGTACATCATCCTCAATTTTTTTTTAGATCAAGAAACTCTACACATTAATTCCTATTGGGAATTTTTAGCCCTATTTCAAAGTATTGATAGAATAGAATAATGAACTCTTAAGATTATTTATTTAGTTAACAATAAACAACATATACCAAATCTAAACCCTTCAAGTGTACATGTTGGTTTTCCACTAGCCGCCCAACTTCTACTAATGCACTCTCTTGGTGTAAGGGGGTGGCTATGTAGTGAAGGAATGATTGAAAAATCACTTGACTATTAATGCATTTTAATTTTAGGTTGTTGGTTCCTCTCAAGATGATGATACTTCTCAAGATTTTGGGTCCTCTCTTCTCATTCCCTTTATGGAATGTGATGTTCTTGAGGGGGAATCTAAGTTATCTAAGTGATCTACATAAAAGGAAATGAAAAAAATGTAATCAAGGAAAAGGGGTAGGATTGAAGAATGAGAAAGGGGAAGAAGTAACAAATAAAGTAGATGGTAGGAAGGGATATTAAGGAAACAAAAGTAAAGAAAATAAGTATGAGAAGAAGAAAGGGGTGACATGCAATAAAAGAGGGGGAAGGGGTGTAAGTGGGAGAGGATGAGAAACACAGAAAAAGAACAAGAAGAAGGGAGATTCATCATGAATGAGTGGATATACTTAATTATAGAGAGTTTAACAACAATTTCTAAGAGAAACTTAAGTTCCATCCACCATCATGGTTGAGGTTAATAGGGTGTTCAGTAGTATCTACTATCTCTTTTAGCTTTCACTTGAAAAAAACATTTTTTACAAAGACATAAGTAGCCTTCATGCATATATGGTATATGGTGTAGGAAGAGTACTCAACAAGGATAGATTTACCAACATATTCATACTAAATGTTAGCACTATGCTTCTTGATCCTAGTTCTAATGGAGTGACTAGTCTCGCTAATATAAGGAGTAACACACAAGCATTCAATACTATAGACAGCAAAATTGAGAAGTATGTGTCTATGATCTTTAAAAGAAGGTATAAAACTTATCTCTATATGGTGTAGGGTTTGAAAGCACACTTAAGCCTTTTTTTCAAAGTACTTTAGAAATTTTGTTGAAAATTCCCTCAATATAATGGAGGTGGCAATAGGGATCACTATTGAGTCATCTTCCTTAAAAATAGAACTATTAATATTTAGCTTGTTTATGGGATTTGTGGAACATTTTAAACAACTCCATGAACAAGAGGAAAAAAGAAAACCGTAGGCCACAATGTATTTTTAGTAATATTTTAAAGACAACTAATTCAACTTGAGGAATGCTACATTTAGGAGGTTTTACATGTCTTGAAGCAATATTTCAATCTAGTCTTATCTCATTTGTCATATCATTGCTATTAGTATTATTAATAATGTCTCAAATCAAAGAAATATTTTTACTTTAACTTTATTATTAATAATGTCTCAAAGCAAAGAAATATTATTACTTTAACTTTCCTTTTTACTTTTTATTGTAATTTCAATAATTTCAATAATACTTTCATTAATTAATTAATGTCTAAAAATGAAACTTATTATAAAATTACTTATAAATATATATTTGATAAACTACTTAAAAAAATACTTTTTTAAAATAATAGAAAAATAAATGTAAATGTGTTCATGTCTATATATAATAAAATAAAATAACTATTTGTTTCATCTCCTTGCTTATCTATTTATGTATCCATATGTGTTTTAATAGTTTAAATATATAAAAAAATAAAATAGGTTAAAATAATAATTTGTTTAAATTATTTAATTATAAATAAAATAGGAAAGAAAACTATTGATATAATTTATTTCTATTTAATTTTTTGAAAAAAATAAATTATTAGGATAAGTTTTCAAATGAAAAAAATACGAATAATTTATTTGCATTTAAAACTATTTAAATATCTAAGTATTTTAGATATGAAGCAAATAATTTCTTTAAAAGTGTAAATAATAAAACCATTTTTTAAGTAAAAATAAAATATATAGTATAACTACAATAAAAAATTTAAATAAAAGTTAAAATTTATGTTTTCATGTGTGATGTAAAGGGAATCCCTCCACCAAACACACACACTCACAACTCACAAAAATAGATTTCAATTGGATTGCAAATAACACACATGCTTCCTTTTATTGAAATCAACATTAAATTACATATAATATCACATCATAAAAATCTGCAACAAACTTAGTCTCTCATGGCCTCTAAAACTCTACAAAAAATAGCTCTTTCCTCTCACACTCTCACAACTTTCCTTTACAAGCCCCTCTCATGGGCTGAGATCTCTCAATTTTTCTAAGAGAAATCTACCTTGAAAATCTATAGCAACATTTTTTTTTATTCGCTTCTCCAATCTGTAACTTCTTTTCAAATTCCCACATGAGACATTGAAGGGTCTTTGAAAACCTTTCACTTCTCTTGCTATACGTAGCGCTTAGAATGCAAATGCCTCCAACCAAATTGATATGTCAAAATATTAATATTAAAACAATTAAAATCCCTCCAATAATACCTTTGAGTTTGCATACATAAATTTAAAAAAATTCCTTTATGCAACTGCTATAACTATTTTCCAAAAGCTTTGTTTTGTGTGAAAACTTTCCAAGATGTGTATAATGGCCTCCTTAAGCTTCCCCTAAAAGGAATTTTCCCTTGTATTTACGAATCTTCACAAATTAACAATGTCCAAAATCATTGACATAATATCTCTCAAACCATGAGGAATTTTTCCACAAAACCTTCATGAATGTGAGTGAACACCTTTAATATTATCCCCCTCTAAGGATTTTTCTTTAGCCTTCACCAATTTAAAAAATAAATAAAAAAAATAAAATTCTCCAGTGAGTAAAACTACGAAAGTGTGGAAACTCTAATTTTGCAAATTTGAACAAATGAGATGTTTTGTAATGCTGAGAAATGTCAAGAACACCAATTTAAACCAAAATGCAAACCAAAATTGAGAAAAGAAAATGATTTTTTTTTAGATGATGTAGGATCGCCTATGTATATAGTGAATTAGTATAGATAACTCAAATACATCTATTTAAAAAATGTCAAATCTTTTAGATAAATGTATTTTCCATTAATTGATATGAAATTGGATAATAAATTCATTATTGTGTCTTTAAACTTTCTATTTAGAGTATTAAGTCTTTAATCTATTCCATTTATCATCTTTTTGATGATGGAAGGGGAAGTGTGATCCTAAATATTATTTTTCAAAAATAATAATTTATTACCAAAATAATTTTTACATGTTTGAATATTCTATTATTTTTATAGTCTATATGTGTATATCAGATGGTTGAGTGGTTGAAAGACATAAACAATAATAAGCCCAATTTGTTCATTGTATATATTAAGAATAACATGTACAACCTAAAGATTATAAGTGATTTTTATCTTATAATATTAATAAAATACTAATAAATACAAAATATGATACATCACTGATTAATTTTTAATAATTAACTTGTAATAATAAATTATGTAAAAAAATAAATTATTACAAATGAGAATGTGAAAATCAAATCTATTGTAGACAGTAGAGATCCATGTCATGACTATCACTTTGCTCTCCATTTAGATAAACTTCTAGACTAAAATAAATTGTATATATGAAAGGAGTTAAGGAAGCATCCGGGTGAAAATTTTCTAGATAAATTGAAATAATTCAGATTATTCCAAGGCGTTGAGTACTGGTTCATACATATATGGAAATAATTTAATTAAATTTCATTAATCAAATAGTGGTTAAAACAATTATAAAGTAGATAGTTGAACATGCAATTAAGTGTAAAAACATATAATTCAACGTATTATTATGAAGTCTATTTTTATATTATTATTATTTTTTATTATGCATTTTAATGGTTAAATAGTTAATGATAATTTTATATTTCATCCACATTAAAAAAATAGTAAATAATTATCTTATTTTAATTTTTAACTCCTTTTCATTTTAATTTTTCCTATTTTAATATTCCACATCAAATATTTTAATTTTAAGGTTGTAGAAAATGTAACATAGCCCAACCCTTGTTCCTCAAGAAATTGCATACAAGAGAGTTGCTTATCACCCAGTGCACCCTAAAAGCTATTAAAATCATCAACCAATGTCAAAAAATTATGAATCCATTTGTAAAATATTGCATGATGATATTTTCTTACAAACTAATCTGATCTATTATAACAATATAATTTTCTTATATGCTAGCTACTTAATTGAATATTATGTAACAACTTATAATATATTTTGAAAAAAAATATTTGTAGAGGAATTTATGACTGATGTAATGATATCCACAAATTAATGGTTTTTAGCATTTGATATAGAATTCATCTAAGTAGTAAGAAAATAAAAACCCCTTGGTAGCAAAAGGGATAGGTCAAAACCAATTGAACAAATTATCAAAAAACATAAATAGAGTTAAATTAGTGGACCCATATTTTGTGTAGTTGTCTAAAGTGGTGACACTAGATTTTTTATTAGAGGGTAAAAGAGAGTTTTGGAAAGGTTTCATTGCACAGAAAACTATAAGAGATTTAACAATGAATTCCAACAACCATCAAGAGAACAAAAAGAGGAGATATGAAAGTTTTATACCAACAATAAAAGACAACAAAAGAGTAACCATTAAGAGATGCTAAGAAAATAACTAATTATAAGGACCAGTATCTCATAAATAAAATAAAATAAGATCTCCAATTCATAGTTGTTTGGAACTGCTAAGGTCCAACAAGTGTTGATATCCAATAATATCTTTCCTCCTCTCCACACTACAAATTTTCTTCCAATTTTGAATCCTTCTCTTAAATATCACCCCTTACATCTACCAATTTCTTATAGCTTCTACAAATGCACTAAACTTGCCTCAAAGTTAAGAAAGGGGTGGGTGAAAGAGACTCAACCCATTGGACCAAAAAGTAAGGGATGTCACCTACGGCATCAAATTCATGGTGAAAAAATTCACCCCCATGACAAATTCACCTCAAGGAAAATTTACTAGGAGCAATTCTCGGCCACAAAAAATTAATCACAAACTTTTAATGGGATGAATTATTTTAGGACGGTAAATTGCTGTGGTGAATTTTCCTTGAAGTGAATTTGTCATGATGGTGAATTTTCCCACGGTGAATTGCTGGTGGTGAATTTTCTTAAAACCGTAACCTACATTGTGAAACTTCGTACATTTCAAACTTCCCTTCCTAAAATACATCTAAAATTAGATTCCTTTCTTTTTGTGAGAGAAAACAAAAATAATTCTTTAGAACTAATGCTCCATCATTCATGGCAATCACACTATTTCACCTCTTGGACTAGATTAGGAGCAGACAAATGTTTCTTCTTAACCTTTGCAAGGAATTTATTCTTTTAATGTTTTGAAGAAGTAATTAAACAATAATAAAACAATTACAATTACGGCAAGAAATAATGAAACAATTATTTATTAGTTGTTCTATTTGAACATTATGCTTTAAACTATTGGTGCAAGTAGGATTTGACATATCAAAATAAAATATTGAAATATGGTAGAAATAACAAGCTACATAATGAAGTCAATCAATAGTTCTTGAATATCGAATCTGATTTTCTAGACTCTTCAATAGCATATTTTATTTTTGATTTATTTTTTATTATAAAGTAATAATTTTAAATATCTTTATCTATCTAGATCTGATTTAAGATCTGGACCTGTACAATCTTATTATTTTTTCAACTTGTTTGTTTATAAAGCTCTACCTTAGTTTTTAAGGCAAGATAATGCATTTCTATTTAAATAATAATAAAAAAGTTATATAAATTGAGATATTTTGATGATACTATGAACACCTCATTCAGTACCACAATCTCACAAAAGAATGAACATACCTTATAACAGTAATTACAGCAAATTGTTACATCTTACTGCAAGATGAACCACTCTAGCATTGCAAACCATAGAAATCAAATAGCCACAACTTTGCAAATCTTCAAAGAGGGTTTGTCTAATCCAATTGGAGGTGGAATTAAAAATAAGATTTGTTCAAAGGTCAGTTGGAAAGAAAGTTTCAAGAAGAAGATAAGTCATATTATATAAATTTGTGGTTACACTAAAATTTGTAAGTGGAGTGAACTTTCAAATTAGTATTTTTATTTATTTCAAAATGACAGTTTATATTACAGGAGTTGAATGAATTATTTTCAAGGAATCATCACATCTTAAAGACCCATGCAACTTTGAAGATTGTATTACAGGAACCTGATTCTAAAGAAGTACATTTAGATAAAATGATATGAATGGAAAATATGAAACAGGGTAGTACTCTTCACATTGCAACCAGCAAAGGAAATAGTGAAATAGTGAGATATTTTCTTGATTTTGGGGCAATAATGAATGTGAAGACTTCTACCAAAAATCATCATTCTTATAAACAGCATTTTATGGACATGTTAAGAAAGGTGAAACTTTTCAGAGTAAGACAACATAAAAAAATAGATATACTGATGTGAAGACAGGTTGTGGGTGTGTAGACAAAATAACAGTGCATAAAAATGCGGTTGGGTCAATTTCAATAATGTTCAAAACGAAAGTAATGGAGATGAGGTGGTCAAATGGTAGGAATGGGTTGGAAGAGTAAGGCTAATTGCAGAAAATGGTCAAGAACATGATAATTTATTCAATGTGGAGGTTGGCTTTTGCGTTGGTGGTGTTTCCATAATGCTTATTACCTGACTGCCTACCCTATCACACTATTTAATTCTTATTTCAGGATTTCCTACAGTTTAACTTTGTCTATGTTTTCCATTTTGTTCGATTGGTTTTTGACCTTTCCATTTTGCTACCAAGTAGTTTTGTTTTATTCTTAATGTTCTTCATGGCTATGATTACTTCTTTCTCATGCGCACGCTAGTCATAAATTCCTCTTGCAAATCCTTTTTGCCAAACATTTTATAAGTTGTATAATGGTGAGTGAAGCAGCTAAGATATAAGAAAATTGCATAGGGGATACATCATCAAAGCTTATTACAAATGGATTCATAATTTACTGATATTGGTTGATGATTGTGGAAAAGGTATTGTGTATGGTGGCTACTTTCATACAAATGTTTACATTTAGATAGTAGAGGATGAGAATGTTGAAGTGATTTTCAATTGTATTTTTTTTTTTTTTTTTGTTATTGTGGGTGATGAATGGATCTTTTGTCTACAATTTTTCAAGAAATAGGAGTTGGAATGCACTCTATTTTTTAAAATAAAATACATATTTTTGTTCCCCTTTAAAATTAGAAACATTTGATCACAACACTCAATGTTGTGGTAGGAAAAAAGTAAAATAAAATGGAAGAAGTGAAAAACAAGAAAAGTAGCTCTCTTAACAGCCCATGGTCCCAAGTTCACAATTGAATAGACTGTTGATTGTGGAACCAATGTATTGATAAGGAGAGTCTATGGATACATGGAACTTAGGTAATATGAACTCATTAGTTCATGCATAAAGAATGATATATTATTCCAGTTTGGACCAAGACAACTTTGGGTGTAAGTGGAAATGCAATTAAACATAAAAATGTATATAAGAATTTGAACACACATTTGAACATTAGACACATTTAAGTGAAAGGTAAAGTAAACAACACTCAATCACTTAGTAAAAGTATAGGGTTGTATATTAAACATAGCACAACAAGAAAAAATATTAAGGTTGAGCACATATTGTTCAATATGAAGTGTAGCTCACAAAAAGTAAAACTTATTTGAATTTTTTTATAATTAAGATTTATCAACTACAAAATATTCTCAAAATTTAGGTTTAAGTAATTGGATTATTAAAAATCATTGAGTTTCAAATTTATTAGAGTGTTGATAAAGGCAAAAAAGATGAAGATTGACACTTCTTGGTGGGTTTTGTTATAAGAAGGATTTATTGCGGTGATTGAGGATGATTATGGATGGAATGGGACATATTCAAGAGAAGTTCTAGGTCTTAGAATAACTTGAAAAACTTATCTCGAGACAAATTTATCACTTACAATAGGCAGTGAGCATGTGTTAACCTTGATAATGTGCAAAACCTCATAGAAAATAGTTGTTCACCCCAAAAAACTTGTAAAACTATGTGACAAATAGTCATTCAACTGTTAGGATAGAACATGGAATTTGAAGAATTTAAAGATTTGTTATTCTATTTTTAATCATAAAATACTTCTTTATGGTTGGAGTGGGATTGGCTCTCATTGTAAAGTAGTTTATAAGGGCCATTCTTGACTATTGCTAATGTATGGTAGCTAGTATATTCCTTGTGAGAGTAGTTGTAAGTATTATTTTGGAGTTGGGAAGTATATGTGTGAACTCCTAGATGTCATGTTGACATTACAAGCATGTGTAATCAACCTTGATTGGGGTTTAGACATAGTTCATGGTGGCTTTAGATTCCATCATTCATTAGACTAGGAGGTTGTGAGTGTTAGGAATAAAGCATTTTAAAACAAAAAGATAAAAACGAAAAAAAAAAGAAAAAGAAAAAAAGAAAGTGTCTCAACCTTGCATGGAAAAAAGAAAAGAAAAAGCAAGCCAAGAATAGAAGATTTTGTGATAGGTGAAAAGCGGCTATTTTGAGAAGTATCTTTTATATGGGGACAGAGATAAGATTGCTAAGAGATTTTATTATATTTTTCTAAAAAGAAAAGTTTTATCTCTAGAAGATTCTCATATGTAATATAATACTATATATTGGTACTTTGAGATAGTCATTCGTGTGAGAGAAAGGTGAGAGTTAGTTTGCAATTCTGTATGCTGTCGGAATGTTGCTAAAATTCCTCTAAATTAAGTTGAGGTGAAGACTCCTGTAAGAACTTGCATTGCAAGTGTGTTGTAATCTTTTTCAAGATTTGATAATACATTGTGCAGGTTTTGGAGTGTGGGGTTTTTCTCCCGAAAGGGTTTCCCCCATGTAAATCACTGTGTTATGGTTTGATTATTTATGGTATTATGTGTTTCTTCAAATCTCTATAATATTTTATTTGAAATTTGCATAACCCTCTTCTCAAGGTTAGTGTAGGAAGGGTTTCCGCACACCTTTGCTTCCTTACAAGTGGTATCAGAGCTTGGCCAGTTTTGGTTCTATTTGTTGGGTACAGGGTTTTTTGAGCTAATCAAGTTTGAGTGGGAGCTTGTGCAAAGTATTTCATATTCTGTATTGCAGGATAATAGAGATGGAAGCACATCTAGGAGGATTGAAGTAGAAAAGTTTTCTAGCACGGACTTTGAGATGTGGAAGCTGAAGATGGAAGATCTGTTGATTGATCAGGATCTATGGGATACAATGGATGAAAATGTCCAGAGGCCTACGGATCTAGCTTGGCTGCAAAGTATGATGTAATGGATAGAAAAGCTAAAGGTCTCATAAGACTTTGTCTTGCAGATTCAATTTTGATAAATGTCCACGAAGAACCCACTTCGAAGAATCTTTGGAAGAAGTTGGGTGAGATATACCAAGCCAAATATCTAGTAAATAATATTTTCTTGAGGAAGAAGTTAGACTCCTTGAGAATGGAAGAAGGTGGATGAATTTTTGAGCATCTGGAAACATTCAATATGTTGGTGACTCAGTTGACTTTAGTTGGGGTTAAGATGGACGAAGAAGAAAGGTGTCAAACTTTGTTGTGTTCGTTACCAGACTCATGGGACAACCTAGTTATGGCCATTGGGAGCACTTCTATCATCTTGAAGATGGAGGACGTTGTTGGTTCTCTACTCTCCGAAGAGAAGAGAAGGAAGGTCTCTCTGAGTGCCAAGTCCAAAAACAAGGGGAGATCAAAATCTCATGGTAAGTCCAAGGCAATATGTTGGAATTGTGGCAAACCCGGACACTTCCGAAAGGAATGTAAAGAAGACAAGGAAAAGAAGAAGAAGAAGTAAGATTATGATTCTGAGTCTGAAAAGGAAGATGGAGATGCCTTTATTGCAGCCTTGGCCACTCGTGTAGGTGATAATGTATGGTTGATAGACTCAGGTGCATCTTTCCACATGACTCCTAACAAAAGATGGTTTAGTAAGTATGAAAACTATGATGGTGGTAAGGTGTATTTGGGTGATGATTCTTTCCTTGATATTGTTGGCTATGGTAGTATTCATGTGAAATTTTCTGATGGTAGAGTTAGATGATTTGATGGTGTCTTGCATATCCCAGGACTAGCAAGAAATTTATTATCTGTTAGCAAGTTAATAGATGCGGGTGTGCATGTACAATTTTTTGAAGTAGGTGTGAAAATGGTGAGAGGTGCTATGGTGATAGTGAGAGGAACTAGATTGGGTACATTATACTAGCTCAATGCATGCACAGTTGAATGCAATAGCACTTCTGATAAGATTAAGCCAAAAACTACTTCACTGAAAAAATAGATGGTTTCCTTTTCTGTGGATGGTTGTGGCTTCTGGGTACCCAAGGGTGCTCTGTCTACTGAATCAAAGTTGCATGCAAAGAAGACCATGTTATGGCACCCAAGGCTTGGCCACATTGGAGAGAAGGATTTAAAAGCCCTAAAAAATAAAAACCTCGTTGAGGGTTTGAATGATTGCAATCTAGAGTTTGATTTTTATGAACATTGCATTTATGGTAAATAGAACCGCGTTCAGTTTTACTTGTCTTCTCATAAGTCTTCATGTATCTTGGATCTGATTCATTATGATGTATTTGGTCCTATTGATGTTTATTCTATTGGTAAATCAGTTTATTATGTTACTTTTATTGATGATTTTAGTAGAAGAACATGGGTATATTTTTTAAAGAGTAAATATGAAGTTTTTAGTCATTTTAAGGAGTTCAAGGCTATGGTATAAACTCAAATTGGAAAGAAAATTAAATGTTTGAGGAATGACAATGGCGGTGAGTACTATTCTGCAAAATTTGACAGATTATGTATAGATTGCGAGATTAAAAGACAAAAGACAACTCCGTATTCTCCACAGCAGAATGGAGTTGTAGAAAGAATGGACAAAACATTGATGGAGAAGGCTAGGAGTATGTTGAGTGGAGCTGGTCTAGAACAAACATTTTGGGCTGAAGCTATTGCCACTGCTTGTTATTTAATAAATAGATCTCCTACATCAACACTTGTTGATAAAACACCAATGGAGGCGTGGTCAGGGAAAAATCCTTCACTTAGACATCTGAGAGTTTTTGGTTGTGAGGCATATGCACATGTACCTAAGGAGAAGAGAACAAAATTGGATTGTAAGGTTGTCAAATGTATCTTCAGTAGCTATAGCTATGGTGTGAAAGGATACGAGCTTTGGGACCATGTTGCACAAAAGGTTATTTATTCTAGAAGTGTTATTTTTAGAGAGACTAAATCTTCTCTTGTTAATTTTCAGCCATAACAACATAAAGAAATTGAACAGAGAAAGGATGTGGTTCAAATTCCTTCTATGCTTGAGGAAGTTGAATTGATACCCCAAAATAGACAAGAAGTTGAGGAGAGCTCATCAAGCTCTAAATCTTTAGAAGAGGAGGAAGAAGTGGAAGAACCTCCACCTCAACTTGTTCGAATGTCTACAAGGAAAAGGAAACCACCTCAAAGGTATGGGTATTCACCTGATGATTGGAAGTGTATATTTGCTTTGAGTACTAATGTTGATGAACTGAGATCTGTGCAAGAATCTTTGGGTACGAATGATGCAGAGTCCTGGAAAATAGCCATGGATGAAGAGATGGCAGCTCTTAAAAGGAATGATACATGGGACCTCGTACCATTGCCTGAAAGTTGAAAACTTGTTGGATGTAAATGGGTGTTTAAGAAAAAGATTGGTTTAGATGGAAATGTTGAAAATATAAGGCACGATTGGTTGCGAAGGGATACTCTCAAGTTGAGGGTATTGATTACAGTGAGATATTTTCTTCTGTTGCTAAAATGACATCCATTCGGTTTTTATTATCTATTGCAACAACTTATGATCTAGAGGTGGAACAAATGGATGTGAAAACTACATTCCTTCATGGTGATTTGGAGGAAGACATTTATATGACACAACTAGAGCACTATGTGGTAAAAGGTAAAAACAAGTTGGTTTGTAAGTTAAGGAAATCTTTGTATGGCTTGAAACAAAGTCCTAGGATGTGGTACTAGAAGTTCGATACATATGTGTTGAGTTTGGGATTTGTGCGGTCTAAATCTGATCACTGTGTATATTTTAAATTTGATGGTGATTATTTCCTCGTAATTGCTTTAGATGTTGATGATATGTTGTTTATTGGGAAATGCAAAGGTTTGATTATAGAATTGAAGTCTCAGCTCTCTGTGAAATTTGAAATGAAAGATCTTGGTGCAACAAAACACATACTTGGGATGGAGATCGGAAGAGATTGTGAGAACAAAAAGCTATGGCTTAGCCAAAGTAAGTATGTTTGTTCTATTTTGCAAAGGTTCAACATGCAGGATTGTAAACCACTTTGTGTTCTTGTTGCATTGGGAATGAAGCTCTCTATTTCACAATGTCCTACATCCCCATTGGAGATGGAAGACATGAGTAGAGTGCCTTACCCGAGTGCAGTCGGAAGCTTAATGTATGCTATGGTATGTACAAACCAGACATTTCCCAAGCAGTGGGAGTTCTTTCTCATTTTATGACTAATCTTGGAAGAGTGCATTGGGATGTAGTTAAGAGGGTCTTCAAATATTTGTTGGGTACATCAAAGTACTCTATATGTTTTCATGGTACAAGAGATCAACATTCCCTGAGTATTCATGGTTTTGTGGATTTAGATTGGGCTAGTGATGTCGATAGCAGAAGATCCACTAGTGCATATGTGTTTACTCTTAATGGTGGTGCAATCAGTTGGATGAGCAAGCAACAGGTTGTGGTCGCTTTGTCCACTATTGAGGCAGAGTACATGGTAGCTACTCATGCCTATAAAGAAGCCATTTGGATCAAGCATTTGTGTTCAAATGTTGGATTGAAACACATAGCAGTTACAGTCTATTGTGACAGTCAGAGAATCTCCCTTGCGAAGAACCCAACTTTTCATGCCAAGACCAAACACATTGATGTTCAGTATCATTTTGTTAGAGATATGGTTGAGGATGGTAGGGTGAAGTTGGAAAAGGTAGAGACTGTGGAAAATGTTGCAGATGCATTAACAAATCCTGTAAGCACAAAGAAGTTTAGATGATGTTCCAAATTAATGGGTCTTTCGGCCCCCAACAATTAACTACCTATTTTCTATTGGCTCATGCAAGGTGTTCAACAAGTGGGAGAATGTTAGGAATAAAGCGTTTTAAAAGAAAAAGAAAAAGAAAAAAAGAAAGTGTCTCAACCTTGCATGGAAAAAAAAAAAGCAAGCCAAGAATAGAAGATTTTGTGATAGGTGAAAAGTAGCTATTTTGAGAAGTATCTTTTATATGGGGATAGAGATAAGATTGCTAAGATATTTTATTATATTTTTCTAAAAAGAAAAGTTTTATCTCTAGAAGATTCTCATATGTAATATACTACTATATATTGGTACTTTGAGATAGTCATTCGTGTGAGAGAAAGGTGAGAGTTAGTTTGCAAGTCTATATGCTGCCGGAATGTTGCTGAAATTCCTCTAAATTAAGTTGAGGTGAAGACTCCTCTAAGAACTTGTATTGCAAGTGTGTTGTAATCTGTTTCAAGATTTGATAATACATTGGGCAGGTTTTGGAGTGTGGGGTTTTTCTCCTGAAAGGGTTTTCCCCACATAAATCACTGTGTTATGGTTTTATTGTTTATGGTATTATGTGTTTCTTCAAATCTCTGTAATATTTTATTTGAAATTTTCATAACCCTCTTCTCAAGGTTAGCGTAGGAAGCATTTCCGCACACCTTTGCTTCCTTACAGTGAGACCATCTCTCTTTCTTATGAAAATTGTAGTCTATTTTATCACTATAACAAAGAGTGTTTCAAGTTTATAATAATACCAAGGTACTATGTAGGTGTGTGGAAGTTTGAAATGTGAAGTAAAGATCTATAATATCCCAAGTAAAGTAAAAAACTTGTAAATATTATGATTAGTGGCATGAGGAGTAGTACTCACTCTTACCAAAGTTTCCCCCTTGTGTTAGAGTTTCTCCAACTATAATCTTGTGTTGCAAATGTGTGTGTTTTATTTCTATGTTTGTATTCTACATTTGTTATCTTGCTAATGTTGTGAAAAGGGTGTTGTACACCTTGCAAAAGAAATGCACATTTTAGTATGTAGAATAAATATTTATTTGTGGTGCATCTTTAGAGATATGATATGTTTAGCCATTTTAAATATTTATTTGTGTCCACTTATAAGTTTATATGTGATATTGGTTATATATTTTATGTGTGGGTTGCACATTGGAAAAATTTCAATATTGGAAAAACTTGGTACCAAAAGTAAATGTTGGGGTCAATGGTTTTGTGTACTTATGGTTTCAAGAACATGGTTTACTTTTACCATTTTTTTGTGTGAGTTTGAATCTATAAAATCAAGTACATGTTTAGTGGTTGGGGTTAGCTTTCTGGCTAATTGGCTATTTTAGTGGGTTGTCATTTGTATTGAGCTCTCTTATAGAGTGTGTATGTGATGCATGGCATGGGATATGTAGTTACATGATTAGATGCATGGAGGATGCTGAAAGGAAAGCTAAGTACATAAACACTTCCCTAATACAAATAAATTAGGAGAGAGTTGAAAAAAATTGTTTCAAATCCTTAAACTTTTATAGTTTCACTTAAGAATGCATATGCAATTAGTTATTTTCAGATTTAAAGCATTAAACCACACAAACCATAATTTACGTGGGAATTTTTTTTTGGGAAAAAACCCACACACCAAAGCACATATCAATTGTATTATTGTAAAAAGCTATTACATACAATATTTAGAGTCTATGCTCTTGCAGGTGTAGTTTCACTATGATACAAGATTCTAGAGTGAATTTGCTAGAATAATGGTATACATATATTACAATCACAACACTCTACATAAAAATACACTAAGGCATCAATATATACTTCTCATACATGGATGTCCAACATTTCCATGTGCCAATCTCATAGTCTCTGCATGCATGCAAACTAAAACTGACAACATGCACAAGTCCCAAGTGACCCAATTAGTAACTTGTCAAACATGCACATACATGAACCAACATACAACAACATGCAAGAACATGTAAGGTTTTCAGCTCCAAAACTTAAGCAACCTCACATGTTAGGAATCCCACAGAGAAAATGAACTCATCTGCCAATTAAGAACTCACCCAAGACTCCTAGTCACCACGAGTGACAACTCAATCTTTGTTAAGAAACTTTCCTCTTCAAGCTTCAATTAACAAGTCAAACACATACCACATGGCATCATGGCACACCTCCTAGAGGTTTTCACAATTCTCAATGTTCAAATGAGCGCCTAGATGATAAGTGTCACCCTTCCTTGCTTCCACTTTTTCGAAGAGATAAACTTGCACACAAGTGGACGTCGCCAATGCTTGCTTCCAAAATAGACTACCACATGTCAACATGGTGCTCATTTTAGAGGTCTAAACAATTATATTTTCCCAATGGAGTGCCCATGTGACATGTGTCACATTTTTATCCTTTTGCACCTTGCATGTAGGATGCCAACTCTTAGCTGGGTCCCACAAAGTAACTTAGCAATTTAGAAATAATTATTTTTGCATTTAATAAATAAAACCAGCAACTTAGGGGAAAATAATTAATTAAATAAATAATTATGGGACTCACTAAGGTTGAGACACCTTAATCCCAACATTCTCCCACTTGTCGAAGACCTTACATGAGTCTTTGTATCACTGCTCAAGTTGCCAGGCCCATTGAACTGGCACACCAACTGAACTTCTTTGTGCTCACTGGCATTGCTAGTGCATCTGTAACATTCACCAAAGTGTCCATGTTTTTCAAGTTCACCTTTCCATCTTCCACCATATCTCGAAAAAATGAAACTACACATCAATGTGCTTTGTTTTGGTATGGAAAGTAGTATTCTTTGATAAATTTATATAGCACTCTAGTTGTCACAACATATAGTAATCTGTCCTACATCAAAATATCTGAACACAATATCTTAAGCCAAATGGCTTCTTTACAAGCATGAGTAGCTGCCATGTACTTTTCTTTAGTAGTGGACAAAGCGACTACAACTTGCCACTTACTCATCCAACTTATTGCACCACCAAATACTATGAAAACATATCCACTGGTGGATCTCCTGCTATCAATGTCACCCACCCAATCAAAATCAACGTATCCACAAATTCTCATTGAATTTTGAGGTCCAATAGGATAACCATGAAAAAATAGGGCATACTCAGAAGTAATCCTCAAGTACCTGAACACTCTCTTTACCACATCCTAGTGCACTCATTCAGGATTAGCCATAAACTGGTTAAGGACTCCCACTACTTGGGCAATGTCTAGCCTCATACAAACCATACCATACATCAAGCTACCAACAACACCCACATAAAGAACTCTGGTCATGTCCTCCATCTCAGTAGGAGATTTTGGAAAATGCTCCATAGAAAGCTTCATTCCCTAAACAACTAGAACAACCATCTATCTACAAGTAGTCATGTTGAATCTCTCCAACATAGAGTTCACATACTTACGCTAGCTAAGACAAAGCTTTCTATTATCTCTATCTCTTCTAATCTCAATCCATCAAATATACCTTGTTGCACCTAAATATTTTATCTCAAACTATGTTGAAAACTGAGACTTCAAATTTCTAAAATCATACTTTTTGCCATTCCCAATGAACAACATATCATCCACATACAGGACAATAATGAGAATGTGACCATTATCAATTTGATAATAAACACAATGGTTGGATTTGGATCTCAACATCCCAAGGACAACACATAGGTGTCGAACTTTTGGTACCACATCGTAGAAAATTGTTTCAAACCATATAAAAAATTTCTCAACTTGTACACCAAATTCTCTTTTCCTTTCATAATGAAATGTTGTGGCTATGACATATAAATTTCCTCCTCCAACTCACCATGAAGGAAAGTTGTCTTCACATCCATTTTCTTGACTTCCAAGTCATAAGTTGTTACAAGTGATAACAAGAACCCAATGGATGTCAACTTAGCTACAAGAGAGAAAATCTCCCCATAATCTATTCCCTCCACTTGGGAATATCCCTTCGTGACCAACTTTGCCTTATGCTTCTCAACACTACCATCAAGACCCATTTTCTTCTTGAACACCCATTTGCATGCAATGGGTTTTTGTCCTTTTGGAAAGGGTACTAGATCCCATGTAACATTCTTTTTCAATGCATCCATCTCTTCATTCATGGCTTCCATCCAATAATCTACATCATGCATACCCATAGCCTCTCTAACAACTAGAATCCAACATAGAATACCCAAATATTTTTGGTTGTTTCCTTTCTCTTGTAGACCTCCTCAACTGTATAGGTTTAGGTTCTTTCTCTTCTTTAGAGTTGCTAGAGCTCTCCTCATCATCAGGCCCATCAAGAGTATATAGTTCATCTCTCTCAAGAGTAGGTTGAACTACCTCCTTTTCTTCCTTCTCTAGTTGTAGATCAAATGTGGAAGGTTTCATCTCACAGAAGATCACACTTCTACTGCAGAGCACCTTCTCAACAACTAGATCCCAAAGCTTGTACCCTTTCACACTGAAACCATAATCGATGAAGATACACTTTACCACCTTGTTCTCCAACTTAAATCTCTTCATATCATGCACATGAGCATATGCCTCACAACCAAAGACTCTGAGATGTCTCATGGAGGGATTCTTTCTAGATCATGCCTCAATGAGTGTCTTTTCAATAAGAAACAATGTAGGAGACCTTTTATTTAACATGCATTGGCTACAACTTCAACATAGAACTTTTGTTCAAAGCCAACACCACTCAACATACTCCTAGCCCTCTCCATCAACACTATGTTCATCCTCTCTACAACTCCATTTTGTTGTGGGGTGTATGTATTTGTCTTGTGTCTTTTGATCACATGGTCCTTATAGAACTTGTCAAATTATGTGGAACAAAACTCACCATCATTATCCATCCTCAAGCACTTGATTTTTCTACTAGTACAATTTTCAACCAAGAATTTGAATTCCTTAAACTGATTGAAAACTTTAGATTTAATTTTGAGGAAGTACATAAATGTCCTAGAATAGTCATCTATGAATAATAAAAAATGCACATATCTAGACAACATAGGATCATTAACTAGACCAAACACATCAGAGTGCACATAATCCTAAACCCCAATAGATTTATGATAACCAGAATAAAAGGAAATATGATGTTATTTTCCATATATACAATGTTCACAAAAATTGAACTTGAGATTACAATCATCAAGGCCTTCAACAAGGCACTTATTTTTCAAGGCTCTAAGACCCTTCTCTCCAATATGGCCAAGCCTTTGGTGCCAAAAAAATGTTTTCTTAGCTGGGAGCTTCATCTCCAAAGTATTGGCACCCTTAGGTACCCAAAAAACATGACCATCGGATGTAGACACCAAAATCTTCTTCTTTGCTTGATCTAATGGTGAGGATGAAGAATCCAAATCCCTTTTCTTGGATTTCATAGAAGTGTTGTAATACTGAGTCATGCATGCATCCAACTTATACAAGGTACCAATTAGAAAACGCCCTTAGCAAGAACCATATAACCTCTCATCATCTTGCATCCACCACTCAAGAAAACAACTTGCACTCCCACATCAATCAACTTACTCATTGAGACTAGGTTTTGTGCCAAAATAGGGGTATGCACTACACCATCAATACCCTTAACTCTACCATCGAGGAATTAGATCCTAACTCTTCCATGACTAACAATCTCCAGGTGAGATTCATCACCTAGGTACACCTTCCCACTATCATACTCTTCATACTTTGATAACCAACCTTTATGAGATGTCATGTGGAAAGAAGCACCCAAATCAATCAACCACACATCTTCTAATACATGTGTTGCCAAGGTTGTGACAAATGCATCTGCATATTCATACGAGGATTTAGAATTAGATTCAAAACCAAAGGATTTATAGTTTTTTTTCTTTTTCTCCTCTTTACAATTTTTCTAAAAATGTCTGAATTTACAATTCTAATATTTAGCCTTGGTATTTCTACCAGGAGACTTAGATCTCCTGGGAGACCTGGAATTAGATTTCTTATCCTTTTTCTTGTCTTTCTCCTTTCATATACCACAAAAAATAGGGCTTCCTTGGCCATCTTAGAAGACTTCCTCTGCATCTCTTCAGACAATAGTGAATCAACCACATCTTCCATCTTGAAAGTGGTTGTTGTAAGTTTCCAATATCCATCACCAAGTGGTCCCACAAGTCCAATAAATAACATATCAGAAGCATGCAACAGTCCTCATCATCAATCTTAACACCAAAAAAACCCAGTTGAGTAACAAGCATATTAAATACATTCAGATGATCAACAACTAATCCTCCTTCCTCCATTCTCAAAGAATACATTTTTTTTCTTTGGAATATATTATTTACCAAGGATTTCCCTTGGTAAATATCACCAATATTTTTCCAAATCTCAGTTGCAGTCTTCTCCTCATGGACATTCAAGAGCACAAAATCAACCAAACAGAATCTTATCAGACCCTTGGCTTTCTGATCTATTAGGTTTCAATCCTCTTGTGAGGTTGTTGTTGGTTTTGAACTAGATATTGCAACCCATAGATCTCTATCTATGAGCGTATCCTCCATTTTGACTTTCCACAACTCAAAATTATTTCCATTGAATATTTCCATCTCTATTATTTCAGATGTGCTTTCTATCTTAAATATGTAACAAGATTATAAAGTTCTCTTTGCAAGAACTCACAATTAATATAGATAAGAATAAAAAACCCTTCAAACCCAACAAGGATAATAAAGTTGGCCAGATTTGATACCAACTGAAAGGAAATTCAAGTGTGAAAACACTTCCCTAATGCAAATCAATCAAGAGAGGGTTGCAAGACTTTGTTTCAAATCCTTAAACTTTTACAGTTTCACTTAAGAATGAATATGCAATTAGTTATTTTTAGATTTAAAGCATTAAACCACACAACACATAATTTATGTGGGAAAAAACCTTTTGAGAAAAAATCCACACACCAAAGCACATATCAATTGTATTATTGTAAAAAGCTATTACATACAATATTCAGAGTCTATGCTCTTGCAGGTGTAGTTTCATTGTTCAATATAAGAGTGAATCCGGTAGCATAATGATATACAAATATTACAATCACAAAACTCAAAATACAAATGCACTAAGGAATCAATACATACTTCTCATACATCGGTTTCCAACATTTCCATTTGTCAATCTCACAGTCTTTGCATGCATGCAAACTAAAACCGACAACATGCACGAGTCCCACGTGACCCGATTAGCAGCCTATCAAACATGCACATACATACACTAACATACAACAACAAGCAAGCATATATAAGGCTTGCAGCTCCAAAACTCAAGCAACCTCACATGTTAGGCATCCCATAGAAAAAATAAACTCAACTACCAATTAAGAACTCACCCAAGACTCCTAGTCATTGGGCGAGTGACAATTTAGTATTTGTTAAGAAAATTTCCTCTTCAAGCTTCAATCAACAAGTCAAAAAAATGCCACATGGCACACCTCCTATAGGTTTTCACTATTCTCAATGCTCAATTGAGTGCCTAGATGACAAGTGTCACCCTTCCTTACTTCCACTTTTCTAAAGAGATAAACTTGCACACAAGTGGACCCCATCAATGCTTGCTTCCAAAATAGACTACCACATGTCAACATGGCACTCATTTTAGAGATCTAAACAATTTCATTTTCCCAATGGAGCACCCATGTGACATGTGTCACATTTTTATCCTTTTTCACCTTGTATGTAGGATGCCAAATCTTTGCAAGTTCCCACAAAGTGACTTGGAAATTTGGAAACAATTATTTTTGCATTTAATAAATAAAATCAACAAATTAAGGGAAAATAATTAAATAAATAACCATGGGACTCACTAAGGTTGTGACACCTTAATCCCAACATATGCATTGGAGGATCTCAATGTTTCAGAAGTATTCATGGAGACTTTATAAATGTATTGTAATGTTTCATTATTGACTAAACATTAAGTGTGGATGTTTTTGGAGGCTATGATTTTACCTCTTAAAGGTTTTCTCAAGGTGTATGTTGTGTAATCTTTTGGTACATGTATTTGAACTTTGAATTAGGGTTATTTTTTAAGATTGTACACATGTTTTTATCTCATTAGGTTATGTAGGAAATGGTTTGATCAACTTGTTAATTTTCTTACAATTAGTATCAAAAGTATGGTTGTGGTTGAGGGAAGTGAGACATCCCTATTTTCATTTAACCCTTGTTTGAGTAGATTTGATGCAAAATTGAAGTCATACTAATTCTAAAGATATTTTAAATATTTCACAGTATGAGATATGTTGTGTAAGTTGTGAGAATGTAGATTTGGGGTTTGTAGGTTTAATGATCTATGGTTATTTTAATAAATATAAGGTTTGAGAAAGGATTGTGATAAAGGGTTTTTTGTGTGTGTTGACCATGAGGGTTTTGTGGGAGAATTTTTAGAAATGATCCCTATAAAAAATATCTCACCATTAGATCCACAAGGCCCAAGAGATGAATATTGATATAAAATTTTACTTATTTTGGCCACTAGGACCTAAGGGAAAAAAATCCCCCCTCTTGGTTATATGATTGTATGGTCAAAGAGTTCAAAACAAAATGAAAAAAAAACAAAAAAAAAAACTTGTGTATGTTTTAAATTTAAAAATAAAAAATAAAAAATAAATAGGGATGGGGGTCCACAGACGCCTATATTCCCATGGTAGAAGATGTACCACCTACCAGCCAATAACTAATAGGGTCCATATGGGGGTGTTAGTCTATAGTTGGACACCTATCGACCCTTGGTCAAAAATTCCTAAGCCAATGGGTCCTTAGGCCCCTAGTCCTAACCATTAGTCAAGTGGGGCTAAGCCTTAGCCCCCATAGACTCATTTGGTGGACTATGACAAAATTAAAAATTTAATCCTTTGCAATTCTAAATTTGAATTTTATCAAAAAATGTTCACACATTGCCAACTTGTCGTTGGAACACCACACCACCACTACCACTAGCAATACCACCCAAGTGCCACACTACTGTATTTGACTACAAATTTCGATGAATGTTTGGTGACATATTGACAAAATATTGTCGACTTATCGATGCAACATTGATTTAAATTTCATCGCTGAATTTTTCGTCGCTTTAACAACCGGTTTTGATATGTCAAAACCATGACCCAACATCATCAGTTAGTGCCACAGAAAATGTTAGTGCTGTCCGTCGCAAAATTGATGTAACTTCATCCATCTATCGACGCAAAAAATCAAAAAACATTGTAGAACACCCATTTGAAATTGTCAAAAAAACACCAAACATTCATCCATTTTTTGATGAGATGGAGAAAACCATCGTTGTCATTATGACGAAAACTACGTCACGTGTACAACAACCTTGTCACAAATTTTTGTGGTTTATTGGGATATGTTCGTTGAAATTGCGACAAAACTCTATAGTTTTTTTTTTTAAATTATTCGTTCAAACATCTTCCCTCAGAGAACTAGAACATTAACAATTATCATATGACAGTGTATCAAAAGTTTGAAAAGCAACAACCATGTAGCCTTTGATTTCATACACTCTCCATATATGTGTCTCATTAAGTCCTGTCAGTTTCTTTGCATGCATAGATAAAAATCCCAATTCACAAACCCAAAGCTGAATCTCCTTTCTTATAGAGAAAATGTGGGATAGAAGAAAACAACACCTTGTCACAAGTAGTTGATTGGTGACATATAACATATAAAATTCATTCATTCATCCATTAATAACATATAACATTCATTCATTAACATATAATATTCATTCATTAACCTATTCACATTCATTCATTAACATATAACATTCATTCTTTCAATTTTTACATATTATCAAAAATATGGTTGTCAAAAATATCAGTTTTTAACATTCATTAACATATTATCAAAAATATGGTTGTCATAATATGATTACAATCACTTTTTTTTGTTTCTTTTTTCCAGCTAAAAAAAGAAGAAGTGGAGTATTGTTTTCTAAATCATCTGTCCCCCCTTCAGTTGTTCTTCCCTCTGCTCGCGATCTTAATGTATTCCTAGTCGTGTACTCACAACGTGGAGGCTGCTGCAAGGGGGAGTCTGCTGCAATAAATTGATATGTTAAATTGATATGTTTTATTATTTTTTTTTACAAGTAATTCATTAATTAAAAGAACATTAGAGTGATGCTCTTTACCTGATGGGGCCACATCATGTTCCTGATCTTGTCTTATAGCCTCATGCTCAACATGCTGAACACCCTCTAAATCCTTTGGAGTTGAAACATGAAAGGTTACATTAATTAATACACCAATTGCAATTAAATATGTTTAAAATAAAATTAGAGTGGTCCTCTTTACCTGATGGGGCCACATCATGTTCCTGATCTTGTCTAGCCTGATCATGCTGAACATGTTGATCACACTCTACATGCTCTAAAGTTGAAACACAAAAAGTTACATTAATTAATACACCAATTGCAATTAAAGATGTTTAATTGTATTAATCCATACTATATTTTGTATAGCACATGAATACATCCAGTACCAAGATGCACACCATGACCTTCATCTACAGGTTGTGCTCCACCCTCACCAGGCTGCATTCCAATGTCATGTGCAGTATTATCATTGCTTGCCTATTTAAAACAAATAGGCACATAATTACTTTATGGTGGAAATTAATATTGAATAGATTGCAAAAGTATTCAATTTTAAATAAACTTCATTCCTGTGTGTCAGATGTAGTGGAAGCTTGTTTTTTCCCAGTCAAGAGTCTTAGGTGTTCAACCATGACTCCATAGCCTTGCTGGAAGGAAATCTTTAGGTCCTCTTCTGTGGGCACTCTGTTGAATTCAGAGCCCTGCATTTTTGCATAAGATCATGAATTTTGCTTCTATGGTGTGATAAAACCAAAATTGTTTGCAATTTATTATTTGGATGCAATATTTCATTTATTGATACTTACAATTCATGCAACTAATTTCATATAACCACCAGAGCCAAGTTTGTGCTGCCTGTGTTTTTCTAGTCTTTCCTTTGTTGCCTTCGATGTGTCGGGCAACCTATGAAAAGTTTGAAATACATTAGATTATGTAAAAAGAAAGAGTAATTAGTATATAATTACATTGTTGATAGTATCACATACCTTCCTTGGACCGGTGGTTTCTTTCCTTTTTTCTTTTCAGCCTTCTCCTTTCCATCCAACACCAGGTCCTTCCACTCCCTCTCCGGAATCATGGGGGGACGCTCGTACTTTTTTTTCTTCTCTAAATGTGACCTATATTGGTCCCTCACATACTTTAGATAGGTAGCAACTTTCTTAAGGACCTTGGTTCGATTGAATGTGTTATTACCGAACAACACAACTAACAGTTAACGAGCTCATATTTTAAATCTTGATTTTGAGCCTTCCATTGTGTACATATGGTGGGCTCGAAGATCTCCAATGTAATATAATTTAATGTTTATAAAAAACATCATTTCCTGCAAAAAGATCATGGGATCATTAGTCTAAAAAGAGTGATCAATAAGTAAATTTCAATTGGATTATATATAATAATAATTAAAACATTTTAAAGTACCTGAGACCTTCTCTATCTTTATGGGAATGAAATCCTCGGTCACCACAAATATGACCGCTAATGTTCCCGTACTAGTAATACGGGAAGATCCAAGAAATGCTGCTGAAACATCACCAGTACTAGTGGCCTCTGTATCCCTAGGTACATGTCCTGACACATGTTCTGGCATGTGTTTGCTGCCAGAGGGTGCACTACCCAATGCCTGCATGCTATGTGTTGCCGACATTTCAGTCGACAATATAGGCACGGATGATGGGGTCAGATGATGTGATGTATGCACAAGAAGATTATGATTGACACTTGTGCCAACCCCTACTCCCCGGGCAACACTTGTAGTACCCTTATCATGGCCAACAACATCATGACGACACAAAAAATCCTATAAAAAAATACATATTTTAGTTCATGACATAAAAGAGTAGAAAATATAAAACCATGAATGGACTTATGTTATAATTAAAGATCTCATGACAACTTAATTGCAAGTTTGTGCTCTCTCAATCAATATTTTAACCCTTTCTCTTATCTCATCTATTTGAGGCACTATGAATAACAACTGAAGGATTTCTTCATTGCATTTTTTTTGGGTCTTCCTTATCATATCTAGAAGGTTTGCGGAATATGCGATGTCATCATTGCATAATAGTGACTGCACCTCCCTATGGATGCTCTCCTCTACTGCTAGTGCCTTTCCCCAATCATCCAACTACGACAAGAATATTAAAAACATTATCAAAATTAACCCAATAAACTTATGAAAAAAACATAATAATAAAACATTTTTCTCATATCTAATTTGTACAATTACAATGAGGTAAACCTATCAGGTACAAGTGCCTGAAGATGCATCATGATCTATGCTTTGGGCCAGAGCCTTCCCCCTACGATCAATGTCCCGTTGTGACAAAAATTAAATATAAAAAAATATTACCGAAATGAAACCAATAGACTTACTAAAAAAAACATAATAATAAAATGGTATATTGGAGTCATTAATTGGAGGTTGGGTAAAATGGTATATAATACGTACCACCCCCATAGTAACTGTGTTTGTATCTATGCCATTCAAATTGTAATCAATTAACAACTCTTCCCCTACAATTATTGATTTTATCGCACATACGAATACATGGTTTCCCTTGCGTGCCTCAAATATGCAATTGGGTTGCTTATTTGTTGACCCAAGTCGTGTACTATTTATAAACCCTGCAATATTCCCTAATGCTTTTGGCCTTCCATCAATGTACATAGCCAGTCCTTTATTTTGATCCTTATCTTTTAGTTGTATATAATTTGTTGACAGTGCATACCTACACATACTTCGTGTATATCGAACCAACTGCATCCAATCTTTGTAACTATAATAGGGTCCGACATACTCCATCAATTCAAGTAACTTTTTCATAATAGACCTTTATGCCATCCATTCAAAATAGGCCCAAACCATGTAATGACGATGGTGCTCTGCGATATATCCTCTCGTTGACACAAAAATTAGTGTTTATTGGAGGAAGTTCCTTAGGTACCCATTTTTTTCGTAGATGTTTGTCCTCAAGGGCACCTCAATGTCACCTATGCTCTCATCATCATAAGAACATGACCTCCCTTTAGCAAGAAAAATTTCCATGCGTTTAAGGAATTTTCTTCTAATCTTTTGACCTCTAGGTGATCTCCCTATTTTAGACCTACTACATGTCTCGCTTTCCTCTTCTCTTCTTGAATTTCCCTCGCTCGAGGAAGATAGATCTGACAAATACCTATTTGGTGGTACCTGTACTCATAAGGATGTTGGATGAAGTTATTTCATGGTGATGTGATCCCAAGGTATGGGGTTGGAGGATTAAAAACCAAGGTTGTCACTGCTAGTCAAATGCATGTGGAGATAACAATAGTTGTGAATGTATCAATAAACCTTGTAAGGGTCTGATGATCAGAGATCACTAGGTAAGCATGGGAATGGTTTGTAGGGTCACCAACCTTGTGTTTTGAAGCCTTGGGTTTTGGGAACATCTAGAGGAGTCATTGTCTTGTTTCTTGGAGGTTGATTGGGTTAGTTGGTGGAAGGTTGTTATTACTTTTTTTACCTATTTATGAAATTTTTTGGACCACCTTCCTCGAAGACAATAGCCCCTCTGAGGTAGTACTAGTATCTGGTTAGTTAGTCTATGAATTTTTTTGGACCACCTTTGATGTGAAATAGCCCCTCATGCAACCATCCTTTCAGTCTATTTCTAAATGGATAGACCCCTTGCCTTTAATGATTAAGCTCCATAGGTTCCCTATGGTTTTTTGGGTCCCCCAAATAAAATAATAAAAGATGTGCCCTACTCAGAAGAACCCCAAAATGTATCAGAGTTTGTTTCTTTCTTAAGAATCCAATTAAAGAGGCTAATTGGGTCCCTCCCTATCCAACATTCCTTCACCATTTTCCAGACACCCACAACATCTTCGAACCATTTATACTCTTCTGGAACTTGAAAAAAAAGTCCACTTTCATTAGTGTTCTCTTTCGGGCTTTCCCTAGTGTTAGCATCTGTACTGTTCTTTTGGAGGTTTGGATGAGTTAGTGAAATATTTAGAAGTTTTTAATGACTCCTTGTCTTTTTTTCATCTCTTGTACTTCTATATGTTCTCTTATGGAGAAGCACTAGGCATTTTTCATTGTACTCACAGACCATGTATTATTTTCAGTCCCTTTGATCATTTGTGGACCTCAATATGTAAATTTATTTCATCAAAGTTTAGAAATTTGAACCCTAGTGAACTTCATGTGCTGTTATGTGACGAGAATTCCTTTCAATCTTATAGTAGAAAAAATATGCTAAGATAGATACAAAAACTACAGTTCATAGGCCAAAAATGGCCACCCAACTGATTGAACATCTCAGAATTTGGCTGTTTAAACTAACCAAACACCATTACCAGGTAGTACTTGGGTTTGTTAATGGGACATTGGCTCGAATTGACAAAAATATAGCATAAAACACCTTGATGGGAACAAACAAAGTATAAATCACTATACTTGCAACAAGATTTCTAAATGTGGGGGAAAAATCACTTATAGTCATTGTCCCTTGGTCGATTTTCCCTTTTTGAGTGCCCTCACCTCTCGCTCTGGCTTTGCTCTTGCCAAATGGTTCCTAGTCTTCCTCCTCGACTCGATGGCCTTGCAACACTCGTCCAGTGAAGTCTCACAACTCTCCACTCAGGGTCTGGATGTAGTGGTTCTTGGTACAACTCTCCAGTTAGGGTCTCGGTGCAATATGCTATGTCGTGCTCTTGCGCGCGCAGGGCCAAAATTCAAAATATATAGTTTATATATATGCTATGTCAACATATAGTTTATTTTATTTTCTACAAAATATAATTTTTGTATGGTGGATTGCTGAGCTTATATAGTTGGTTTTCTCTTTCTTTATAATTTTTGATGATTTATTTCCTATGACATGATTGAATATTATCTACAGTCCTAGTGATTGTTAAAAAGGCTTATGATATGTGATGTTTAATCATGATGGATGTCTAAGAATCAGTGATTGAAATACTACTTGAATAAAGATTGAGCTATTTGATATTTTTCCATTTAAACATCATGGAAGAAATGCTTGCAATCAATGTCTTATTAATGTAGCCTACAAGGTTTCTTTTTCTAGTTTTTCTTGGTCCTATTCTTGTTATGACTTATTTTTTTACATTGGTCTATTACAGTAATGGGGAGCATATCTAGTGAATCAATTCTTTCAGTCTCTTTGATTCTTATCCTTGTGCATAACGAGTTTTCTTCTATCCTATGATTCATTGATTGTTGGTTTAAAACACTCATTACAACTAACATGGATATGAATTATGATGTGGGTGTGAGAAGGGATTGTTGAATATGAAGGAATGGTTTAGGAAATTACTCCTTAATCCAAATGAGTCATTTTCTTGTCATGGAATATGTTAAGAGACTTTAAAATTAATATATTCAATCTAGTTAATATTGACACATCTAAGGCATGCCAAAGGCACTTTAGAGATATAATATAGCATAAAGAAGATTGTTAAGGTGATGTCAAGTCTTAATCCATTTGGGTAGGAAAACATAGATGCATTGGTACAAAAGGTTCCATTCAACTTGGAGGAAATGGATAATTACCTAAGGGGCTAATGTGAGATTGGACCAAGTTTATATTATGATACAAATAGCTTGGGAAAAGGGATGATGAAATGGTTAAGTATGGGAAATTGTAGAGATAAATATAAAACCAAGGGAAGAACACTAGAACTAATTTTAGCACTATGGATTAATCCAAGACTCAAAATTCCACTAAGAGGCATCCCTTACCTCTTAAATTAATTCCATAGGTGGGTTTATCCTCCAATATAGTGCCATTGGTTAGCTTATCATGTGAACTTCTGCTATAAGTAGGATTACCATACACTTTCATAACATGCATGACCTCATGTTTGAGTCTCGAAACCCTCCCATATCGTCAACGCATGCGTCTAGGCTAACCATGTCAAGTTTCACTCCATACGAGCACAAATTGAAAAAATTTCAATGTTGGACCCATTCACATGTCACTATGCGGGGTCAACATGAGGAAACACTAATTTTTTGGGAATGAAATAACCAAAGATAGGATCAAATAATATCTAATCATAAATAGTCATAGAGTAATTAGGATTTGATCATATGGAAATTTTTGGAGAGCTACAATAGTTGTAACATCATGAATTAATTATGTAATGGCATAAAAATTAAAAACATCATGAATTAATTATGTAACCATATAAGTCAAATATAATTGTATCAAGAAATCAATATCAAATAGATAATATAATCACATAACTCATACATTTTAATGTCATTGATCTTCTTCTTCATCCAACTCTTTGTCTGTATCATCCAATCCAGATTCGACATTGTAAGGATTGGTCATATCATCATCATCGTCATTGATATCAGTTTTGATAATGTCATCATCCACATGGATATCATCTTCATGAACATTAACTCCTACATCATCATTATCTAGTTCCTCTTCTTCAACATCTTCGTCAGGAACATCATCAACTAACTGTTGATCCTGATCATCATCTACATCATCTTCTAGTTCTTCGGTATCTTCTTCTTCCACCACATTATACTTTACCAGCCTTCCTCTTGGATCATGTCTAACAACAAATGACCAACCCAGTTTACCTAGAACCTTTGAGTAAAATACCTGCTTACATTGGCTTGGAAGAACATAGGGCTCATTTCCAGCTTGCTCGATCGACCTTGTATTAACCATGGTAAATCCATTATCATGTTCAATAATAGTTCTCTTGGGATCATTTTCATTCAATCGTAGCTTGTACCATTGGACAATGAACATAACTAATTTGAAGGATTGAAAGTCACACTTAAGTATATCATCCAAAATCCCATAGTATCGATTTTCTGAGACTTCTGGATGTATGTCACTTCTAGATGAAACATTAGTCACCTGAAACACTGCAGTTATCCCAGAATCACAAGTTTTCTTAGTGTCATCCAAATTTTTGATTCAAAATTTATGACCATTGCACCACATAGCCTTGTGGTGTTTCACCTACAATATGTCAAACATGTAAAAATTATTGCATCTTCAGTTGATAAACATATTTATTCTTGGCTGAATGTATGCAAAAAAAAAAACTCAACATATATATATATATACATCAATATAATTGAAAATAATTAAATAATATGGGTGATTAATATATTTATACGTACATGTTTATCTCTTAAACCATATGCTAAATCAATGTCCCTTGGTGTAACATTGGAATCTCCATTAAGATTTGCTTCTTTAACCAATGAAGCCACACCTTCCCATGTTAATGCACGACCAAATTGTTGACATTTTTCAATCCATACTGTCATTCAATCAATATTGTTTGTGACATAAAAATGTAGTGCATCCCACTCTCGACCAACTGTATAAAAAAAAAGAAATTCACAAACGACGTATAATTAGTTAATTACCATGGTATACGACCTTAATTTATAATTGATGTACCTAAAAACCTAACATCCCACTACCAATGATCTTATTATCTTTCATAAGAAACCTATGAACTATATGTATTTAAGACCCATTGTTCACACATTTCAAATTGAAGAGATATAACATATCGGCCAAGCAGTATCTATGTCACCCTGATCATGTTTTATGTTTATATTGGTAGGATACAATATATCAACACAACAAATAGCAAGCTTCACCAATAAAAACATTGCAGGAATGGCCTATGTGTGTTGGAACTAGAATTTTCATTCAAAATTTTGATGGTCCTTTCATATGAAATCATTTTTTTTCCTTAAAAACCATGTTTTTACCATCCACAAGGTCAAAATTGCCTTTTACCACCTTGCCATAGCCTCCAATAAAGAAACTCATGGTAGCACAATGGGTAAAGGAAGTAATACACTGTATACCACTATACTGCGGAAGGTTGATGTCTTGCCCATGGTAGAGCGGGGTCATGGTTAATACTAATAGAGGGAACCACTATACTGCGAGGGGTTAAAATGAAGCCCGCGGTAGAGCGGTAAGCAGGTAATAATGCACCGCCATACTGCAGAGGGTTGGAATGGAGCCCATGGTAGAGTAGTGAAATAAGAATAGAGATAAGGAGGAACCACTATACCGCGGGGGGATGAAAAATGTCATGCGGTAGTGCAGTAATCTGCCATTGGAGCATTAAATGAAGGCCTGTTACATCAATCAACATCGAAGTATGAAATTCAGCTTGGTATGAAAGATTTGAATGATGAAGAACTTAATATATGAATTAATGTGGTATGATATCAAAATTTAACAAGGAAAATTGAGAATTCGTGTGCTCGTGCTAGCAAAAGCTGAATACAGGCGAGCTTAAAGTTTGACAGTGGAGGAATTCTGCAGAGTGAGAAAAATTCCAAGTAAGTCTACTTATCATTCACTGAAATTTAAACAATGGCACCAAAGAAATTAGAGGAAGGAACTAAAAAGGAAGAAAAATCTAGTAGAATTTCATTGCAGTTGCCATTACTTTCCCTGTTACCTGGTTTAGTAGATAAGGGTTCTAAGAAAGTCTTTAAGGATTTAGCTCAGGGGTGTAGGGACCCAATAATTCCACAGTCTAGGTGGAATTTATATTGGTATTTTTATTGGAACAGAGATGAAAGGGTTCCAGTGTCAAACCCATGGACTTTTGACATAGGAAAATTAGTTGTTCCTAATGTTTTTGTTGATGTCGAGCTAATCAGAGCCTTGGCCAATATATATCATGCCCCATAAAAAATGGTTAGACTTCCAGATGGTCAATTCCAGATGGTCAATGTCTGGTAGATATCTCGAGGGAAGCTATAATTAGGTGTTTTGACCTAAATAGGCAGGCTATCAGTGAAATTGACTTGGGGAAGTTGGAGCAAGAATATAGAAGGTTGAAAAGGACCTATAGAACTGATGAACTCCCCTTACACTTGAAAAGGGGTGACAAAAATAGAGTCCTACCCATTCACTCTTCAAGACTTGAACCCTTTCCAGTGTCTGACTTTCAGACCTATTTCAAAAATACCTACTATGCATTATGTCAAATTCTTGGAGTTGATGTAGAGGAGAATATGTCGACAAGGTTGATGAGAATGGCTGTGATTATCCAACATCTTGAATCAAATGTGGAGTTTTATTTTGCTTCATTCATTGAGGAATAGATTCATGAAGGTCTGTTACAGGTTAGGGAAGCCAAGGCCCCCATAACTTTTAGAAATTACTCATTATTTCATTTGATTCTATCTCAAAATGAAACAAAATGGACAAAGAGGATGAAATTGAGAACACGTGAGAATGGAGTTATGCTCCCAATACAAAATTGGTGTTATATTTAGGACAATAAATGCAATGAAAGTGATTATGTTGTATTTAGGGATGATTTTGTCATCAAACTGATTGCTCAAATTGGTTTTCCTACACCAAGATTACCACAATCCCTAATGGATGTCATGAGACCCCTACAATACAAACCAGATCAAGGTTTTACACATAATTATGCTGATTGGTTTTTGATGCCACAACACACCATCATTAGGGTATTTATGTGGCAAATGCTCTGGATGGAGCATGATTTGATGAAAAATCAGAAAAATGCACATTTCTACCTGATTTGACGGTATTTGAAGAATTGTCAATTGGGTCAGATATGTTGAAGGAATTGCAGAGATTTATAAAAGCTAATTTTTCTCTTAGATCAGGGAAAGAGGAATATGTGATCCAGAAGGCCACATCAACAATATCAGAAGAACCCTACTCACAAAGAGGGAAATAACACATGAATTTGATCCAAAAGAGGATGTAATAAGAAACCTAGTCTATTTTGCAGATGTGTTTGAAAGAAGGAAAAGATGGTTAATGATGATGAGATGGGAGGATCAAGAGAGGAAAAGATAAGAAGTTCAAGGGGTTTTTTTGATGAGGAGCCAATTTGTTGAAAAAAATGCAATTAGTCCTTGGTAAATTTAATGAATTATCTAAAAAGGCTCAAGAAGAGAAATCAACCCCACTTCCTACACCCCAGCCACCACCATCCATAGGCTCTACATCACATACACCACCTTCATCACCAATTCATCCATCTCCTCCATCTCAAACAGATGAGCCTCTTGCCAAGAAACATAAGATTGGGTTACTAGTGGACTATAAGTCAAGTGATGAAGAACAAGAGGTAGTCTTAACTTTGGATGAGATGAAAGAGGTTGTAGAGAAACAAAAAATCCTTGAGTCTCATGATCCCAAGATGAGAATATTGGAGGAGGCTATTGATGAAATGCAGGATGATGAAAGAATTATTGCTTCCCTGAGATTCATGGAGGATGATGACTTTATCCATACTAGGGAGTTCAAATATTTTTGGATAAAAATGAAGATGAAACAATTTTATGACAAACTAAAAATTAACCTCATTGAAGCTGATGATTTGAAACATGTAGAAGTGCAGGCACAAACAATGGCAGAGTTAAATATTGACAATGTCAATATTACTCCTAAAGAAGCAAGGGAGTTAGTGTTGAAAAGTAACATGCTCATTATACCAGGAATGGAGATCTCCAAAGTGTTTCTGTTGGATCAAATAAGAGTTCAAGATGATCCCAAATTGGTTGTAGAATTTTATTTGGAAGGAGTATCAGGGACAAGATATAATCCAACCACCTAGACCCTTGCCCTATGGACGAAACAAAAAAGCACAAGGAAACCTAGGCTTCTAGATGTCGTGCAAGAAATGAGAGGGTCTTCTCTGGTCAAAACTATGAAGGAAACTACTCCCACAAAAGCAACAACCATGACAATGCATTCAGTAGTGTTTACAAGAGATGTAGTGGAAAACATGGAAAAGAAGATGACAAAGTATGAGAAAAGACTGAAACTATCAAATGAGGAGATAAATAAGTTATTCATTGAAAATGTCATATTGAAACAACAATTGCAACAAGCCATAGATGTAAAGGGGAATGAAATGGTTGTATATCATCCACCTGCTTCAGTTGAAGATCCACAGATTCATCAATTGAAAGAAGAGGTTGAGAAACTAAAGAATCATAATATGGATGATATCAAACGACACATCTTGAGTACCTTGGAGGAAATATTGAAACACAAAGTTGAAGTTTTAAAAGAGAAAATAAGTGGAGCTCATGAGGGATTCATTCATTTGGTAAAAGCTCTAGAATAGATAAATACTAATTCCCCTATCTAGAGGAATTGTAGAAAAGATGGCAGCCCACTTACCATATCTTAACCACCCTGTGTAAAGCCACACAAAGAGATCCTGATGCACCCCCAAGGTTAAAACCTACTGAAGAAATGGTAAAAGGAATCATTGATGAGCATAAGTATTTGATTGATATGAAGAAGAAGGTAGAAAATAGAAGGAATTCATTTGATTCAATAAAACACAGTTTTAGCTCTCTAATCATTAAAGGTGATGGTCAACTCAAGGATGTGGATGAATGGAGAAATGAATTTGATCAAATGGTTCCACAATGTTTGACACATTTACAGGGTGATGGTAATATCATTTTGGAAAAAAGTCAAGCTCTTCTTGATGGAATTATTGCATTGGATAATGGTTATACAAAGTTCATTGTAGATGCCAGAAACTTGCTCGATAACACCTGTTAAACTTCATTGCTGCATAGGAATACAAGTGGCCGAATGATTTAACCATAAGCAAGTGGCAGGAGAAATACCTCAGTTCAGATGAAGATTAATCACTATCAATGATGATTATCATAAAGTAAAAGCTTTGCACAGGTCTTTGGTGACTCGGGCTTTTACTCGGAGATTAACTAAATTGTCATGTGTTAGTTGTTAATTGTTTCAGTTATATTTTACATGTTAGTTAAGTTTTGTTATCAAAAGTCATGTCTTTTGGTTTGAAGCTTGTTGCCTCTCCTATAAATAAGAGAGACCAGGACCAAG
This sequence comes from Sequoia sempervirens, assembly GCA_007258455.2. NCBI lineage: Eukaryota > Viridiplantae > Streptophyta > Pinopsida > Cupressales > Cupressaceae > Sequoia > Sequoia sempervirens. Next base: position 47,498 of record VDFB02287891.1, on the reverse strand, counting down.
AAAAAATTATTAAGATAGGAGTAGATAGAAGAAGTAGGAAAATAGGGATTGATACAATGTTTACATCATAAAGGACCAAGATGCACGTGTAAATTTTTTGATGAAGTTAATGGAAAATCTATGATTCGGTAGCTCTATGTTGGTATCAATTGTTTGTTAAGTTAATTAAATATATTTCTAGATTGTCTCCATATTTAATATTACTTTGTTGTTTAAATTGATATGTCAAGCATATTTTCAATTTATTAGTGCACATTTGTTGTATTTGTGTGGCATAATTAATTGGGTCTTTCAAGTAAAGATTAAAGTCCTCTTGATTATTCACAACTTAGGAATATTATTTTGGATTATTAAAGAAGAATTTGATAATTGCATCCCTTCCTGTTTATACAAGTTATAAACATAGAAGTGCCAAATAGTTTGAATTATTTCCAGTCATAAGTCACTTGTCTCTGATTTCTACTTGAATCCATATACCCAACAGAGCACTGGTCTTCACATTTCATCACTTAGTTTCATTTCATTTTTAACGTTTTACATATGCTAACTGAACATATTTCTATGATACTACTTATACAATTTATGCTAGATTAGTAGTACATCTATTCACTTTCAAATTGCCATTGTAAATAGACTGTTGTAGGAGGAATTGCATAGTTCAAGTCTGCTTCATTCACATAGGTAGACCCACCTAGGTTTGGTAGCACCTGAAGAGGTCTAAAACCATTTGGCCTTGTATGTTACCCTGAAATGTACCAAGAGTTTGGCAACCTCTTGAGGTATTTTTACTTGCGTTTTTGAGAGCTAACAACATGAATGAGGAAGCACATTGTACAATATCGACATAGGCACATTGCATTCATACCGATCGGCTGAAGAAATTGGGCTGTATATTTTGATTAAAAACAAACAAATAGAGAATGTAGCACCACAAGAAATGCATATCAGCATAACTCATGAAATTTTCCCTAACAAAATACTCATTGCCAACCATTAGAAGCCTAACAAGTGACAATTCTGATCTCATATACTACTCCGATGAAGATAAAAGGCTCATATCAGGGACACATTCTTTTTGTTCTACTGATGGGTTATTCAAGAAAGTAAAAGATAGACTCACTCGAGATTTCGGCATGAGGTACACCGATATATTTCATCAGAGGAACACATTGATATCATAACAACAAAAAATGGACCGCCTGACGACACATCTTACACCGATAACATTTATTTGGGAGAACATATCTCAAGTTACACCGACAAGGGAATAATCAAAGTGAGACGTTACGATGACATAGTGGATAAAATAAGGCACCAACAGTGAAAGACTTATTTTCTGGAGTATTACAATACCAGTACTTTTCTATTTGTGTGTGGAAGATTCTTTCATTTGGACTAGTTCTCTATTGTTTCTTTTCAAGCAATTGAAGGCAATACAAAATGTATTATAATTAATCTCCATGACCATTTATAATTACCTCTCACTTTCCTCAATCTACCTTTCCATATTAGGTACTCCCCTTTGAATTTTTTAATGGAGTTGGGATCCCAAATGCGATCTACATGGATCTTTGCTGTGAACTTAGGAAGAGATTCAGTAATGTACACCATGGTTTGGTATACCATATATCCCTCCACCATAGAACCCTCAGGATGTGCTCTTTTTCTAACCAAAGCCTTCAAAAATTTCAAGTGCCTCTCAACCATCCACATTGCCCTTGTGTGTACAGGTCCACACAATTCAATCTCATCAACTTGGTGTATGAGGTAGTGTTCTTGTGCATTGAAAAATGTCAAAGGTAGACACTTTTGCATTTCACACATTAGACGAGGAATTTTTCTCTTCCAATAATTTATATCTTCTTTATGGATTTCTTTAGATGACAACCATCTACAAATGATTCAAGGTGCAAATATATTAATGAGATTTAACAAAAATATACAGTATATTACATAACAAGTAAAACAAATGGAAAATATAAGATCTATACAACAAATTGAACAAATATCGCTACTTACCTCATGTATTTTCCAAGATCATATATAACTTGCTTGACATTGTTGTCGAAGTTGTTAGAGATAGAGGTAGAACGTCTGCAATTATAAAATAATGTTTTCATTATTTTTCCAAAATAGTAAACATAATACACAAAAGTACATGCAGTATACAAATATATATAAAATATACCAAAATAATTACCTTAATTCAAAGGTATGCCAATCATGCATTTTCATCCCGACCCAAATTCACCTTTCTTTGTTATGAAAATATTTATGTTCGTAGCAAATCTCGTGGGAAATCAAATTTTTCGTATGACTTCTTTTATAGCATTGCTTTGCTACTCCATTAATAACCAAGGAAGGGCGCTTATATTAATTTGGTCTCATCACTATTTAATTGAATGACATTTTTCATTGCATGATTGGCTTCCTGAATGTCACTAAAATTTTTGACAATTTTTTCTTTGTCATGCCTTCCATCCAATATTTTCCATAACGTTTTGTTATATTCTTTCGATATGCATTGTATCAAACAAATGCACAATTTGTAGCTGCTCATAGTAGGGAAACCTACTAAATTGTTTGAGATAACTTTTAGGTCCCTGTGGAAGCGACCATTAATGCCTTGACGACCTTCATGAAGCATATAAGTTAAACAAATTAACAACGACAATCATTGTCAATTACAACATGAGTAAACAAAACACAATATAAAAATATAAATTCCAAACATATCAAATATGATAGATAAACAATTTGATTCGATGTATAACCTTGATGATTAATTCTATTATATTTCGACTTCCATAGGCGAGGTGTCATTCTTCGTGGTTTTGATGTAGTCTCTTCTTTCCCATTGAAAAGATATTTTTTAGTAGTTCGATACTTATAATTTATGTAGAGGAAGTGCCTATACTCATCAAACACCTGCTTTCCTAAACTTGTTGAACAACGAGATTTCATCTTTAGACCATAAAATGGACATGCAAATTTTCCCTTTGTTTGAAGACCTGCAAGATCATATATAATTGGATTAAATATGTCAATTTTTATAATTATATATAATGAATAGATTATTTAAAAAACATGCATGATATCTACTTCATAAAATTAAATATCGTTAAAGTGCAGTCGAACATTATAACATACCACAAAAATGTGTTAGCCTTCGGGCATCATGAATTGTCCATACAAGCATTGCATGGAATTGAAATTGTCTTTGTCCTATTGGTCTAGAGACGTCATACATAGCAACGCCATTCCACAACTTTAGTAACTTGTCGATAAGAGGCTCAATATATACATTCATATCTTTAACTTGGTACTTACTTAGTTGAATGAACATAAACATCACATAATTATTATAACGATTTTACTATAATTTATATATAAATTAATGTACATGACTATTAAATGAAAAAAATATTAGTCATTATGCAACAAATAAGACAAATGAGATGCTACTACGTTAACAAAAATTGATGTAAAAAAATACCTGGAACAATCATTTCCAACATTATGTGCTCCCTCTTTATTGACATTCATGGAGGAATGTTATTGTTGATAAAAAAATAGGCCACACCAAGTAAATAGATCTCAGGTCTCCAAATGGATTGACACCATCCGTTGCTAATGAAAGCCTGAGATTACGAGGTTCTTCTTTAAAGTGTGGCCATTTTTCCTCTATGTCCCTAAATGTAGAACCATCCGTAGACATTCGAAGAATGTCATCTCCACTTCTATTCCATGCATGGTAATCCATAAATTGTGCTAAGCTTTCATACCTAAATAATCATTGCATACATGGAATAATGGGAATATAATGAAGAACCTAGCGAGACACCTTTTTTGTTAGTTGATCTGTTCGATATCTATTGATATGACATTCTGGGCATTCTATTGCAAATTGATGTTGTTTATGATATATAATATGATCATTGGGACATGCATCTATTGCTTGATACTTCATTCCAATATCTTTCATAATGGAAAATAAATCTCGGTATGAGTGAGGTAAAATATTTGATGGTGGTAACAAAAATTCACCTATTAATCTACAACAAAAAAATAATTTGTTAATATAAAGAATATTAATGGTACATATTTCATCCTTTATTTACTAGTGATGAACTAACAACAAAAATAGATGAAAAAAGATGACATATATGACATACCTTAACATCCCGAGTGAGTTGCTATGTTGGATAAACCATTCATAACCTTCAAGTTCACTAGCAACAACACAACGAGAGTTGTTTGGGAGCCTTCATAAAGGGGCTCATATGCCTTCTCAGAATACCGTAAATCATGAACATCATCAAAGTCATCTCGATCATCATGATCAGCTGTGCCACTAAATGTGTCATGGATCAATGTATTTGTACCATCATCTTCAACTATGTTTTCTAGCGCATTATCATCTTCTTCCATAAGATCATTAACTTCATCTTCGATATTCACAGCTCCATGTTCCTCCGCTTTCAAAACCACATTCTCTGGGCTATGATAATCCATATCATGTGCCCTAGGGCGCCCACCTTTATAATAATGATCGACACAAATAAACCATGATCATGATCAAGTGATTTTTTATATATATAAAAATGTTAAAACAATATAAACATTTACAAATTCAATAAATATAAAGACATATAATGAACAAATTACCAATGGACAATAATCATGCCCCCCTTCAATGTGACCATGTTGCCTACAATGTTTCTCAGCTATTGTGATTAAAAGTCTTCTCATCTTTAAGCCCTTGCAATTATTGCAAGGACAATAACATTTCCATCACCCTTTCTTTTCAATCTAGCCCACAATCTAGAAAGTGTCTCTTCATTTTGTTCTGCACTAATATTATCTGACATGATTTTTCTTTACCAAGCTTGAATATTTAGATCTTCAAAAAATATCAAACTCACACTCCAATAATTTTTAATCATAGATAGGTAACAAAATCTAATAATTCTGATATTTTGCACAAAAAAAAATCGGCCTATAACCTCCACAAACTGTCACAAGTATAACAAATTCGTAAGTATAGAAAAACACTATCGCAAGTATAGATAAATTTTCAAACTCACTTTTATTTATTAAAAAACATTTGTCGGAACCTTGACGAATGCTAACCATATACCCGTCGGCCCACAAATTAAGGAGGCTAACTATATGCCAGCCCACAAATTGATGGAAGGGGATGGTTGACTTTAAGTGTATGTCGAAATAGAGAAGAAAATCATGGAGCATTGCAATTTCAACGAACGTTGGGCATAAATTTAATTTTTTTTGAAAATTTCACATTAAATACATAGGTACCCGATGATACATCTAATTGTACATCTTTCGTCAAAAAATTTCTTCATATTTTGTAATCAAATGAGTTAGTGCCATCCAACAACCACCAATTTCCTTTGAAACTTTCCTAAAGGAGATAAATACCACATATGGTATAAATTTTTTTACTTTTTATAGTAATCAAAAAGCTCTCTTTGAGAACTATGCAATGATACAATTTTGGTTTTCATTTGTTTCATCATAATTTGGTTTCATTAAGATATCATTTCTATAGAGTGGTTAGCAGGTCATTACCTTTGCATAAACAAATAATTTTTTATTTTGAATAGGCAATGGAGAGAATTTACAATGTACTACGTAATGGATTAGACATTTTTTCACTTTGATGAGTAGAGAGAGAATTATACTTTTTTGAGAAATTATAGGATAATAATATTTGGGGCATGATTGTGTGAGCATCTAAATGAATTTGTGGGGGAAATATTGTGGGAGGACATGTTTTTATGAACCAATATGATGGTATATTTTTTTATCAAATTTGGAACTTCTTGTTATAGGTTTAGAGGCATTTTTTAGATTTTTAACTTTGATGAAGATAGGTACATAGGTTATCTTTTGGTTTGAGGACATGATTGATATGCATGTGAGATCTTGGTTTAGAGGAGTTTTGCAAAAACAACTGGTTTAAACTGTAACTATATGTTCAATAGATCTTTTAGCGAATCTCCAGAGGCTTTAGAGGATTCACCACTAGTTTTTGCACTTTCTTCTTCCTTTTCTCCACTACCATAACATTCTTCAATATTCTTCTCTACTTTCAGAGGAGGCGAAGTGTCTTATTTTTGTGCCTCAGTATTCTCTAAGACACCTTGCATGTCTTCATTATTCTGCTCAACATCTATCTCCTTATCCGGAAGGGAAAAATTCTATTCATTTTGAGCTTCATTCTTCTCTGGGGCATCCTTCTTATCTTCTTTGTTCTCTTCATCAAAAATATTCTCTGCAACTAGAGGGGTGTTATCATTCAACATGTCTTCCTGTACATGGTCATGCTCATATTGTTTTGCAATAGGCTCATTGCTTTTTGGAAGGGGATTTTCATCTTGCATTTGATCTTCATTTTCTGAAGAGGCTCCCAACTCTTTAGAAAGATCCTCAACCTTTTGTAATGTCTCATTCCTCAGCCTCTCAATGTCTTCCTTATACTTTCTCATAAGAGTGCTAACTCTTTTTTTGTCCTAAATATGTTGCTATACAACTTGGACAACTTGAATTCATCCTCATGAGATAGTGAGGAGCCATCTTCTCCAAGGAAAATGTCTTCATCTTTTCATCCTCTGCAATATCCCCTTGTCTTCTTGCAGTCAACACACCTTTCAGATCATCTAGAAATTAATATTCTATCTCACTTAAGCCAATATTGAATGTCACCATGTATTTCACTACAAGCTCTTCAATGGTAGCCTTGTCATCATCATTTGCATCTAGAAACATTTCAATAGTTTCCTTTAGCATACCAAACTCTACAATGCTACTGAACAAACCATCCAACTTCATATGACCATACTTTTTGACCGAAGGGGTCTTGGATTTCCTAGCACTATTTTCTCTTCTTTGAAAAACAAAAGCTTTCTTTTCCTTTTCTACTTCCTCTTCACTTTTTGTATCCATATATTAAGTTTCTTTCTCTTTGTACCAGTCTCTTCCTAAGAGACTTGAGACTTAATTTTTCGGACCAACTAATGTCCTTCTTCACAACTGATATTCTTTTCTCTGACTTATTTTTATTTCCTTCTCCTCTTGGAGGATTTTTGTTGCATAGAGGTATTGGATGTACCTTTCTTCTTTAAATCACCTGTTGGCTTTGTTCTAAAGGAAGGAGTTTTGGAAGGCTTTGTAATAGTAGGTGGTTTGGGAATTGAGGTCTTACTTGAATTTCTTGACTTTTGTGGAGTATTTGGAGGGGCAGATGTACCTACAGATTTCTTTTTAGGGAATTCAAGGGCACCAAACTCTCTCTCCAAATCAAGCTTCATCTTTTCAGCTTCTTTTGCAATGTCTTTCTTTTTCTTCTCTAGGTTTACTTGAATCTTTTTCTCTTCATAGGTACCAAACCTATCTACTACTAGATCTCTAGGTTTACTTAACACAATTTCTGTAAGACTAGTGCAAACAGACTCATCTACCTCATAAGGTAGTTCAAGAACCCAAACACTTTTGGGTTTAACTACTTCTATAAATTAGTGGTATCTACTCACCATGAAAGTATTTCATTTTTATATTTCTCAACAACACTTACCAGAATCCTATACCTCTCTTGCATCTTGTCTTGAAATTTTTTGAAGAATCCCCACAAGGGTGACTTCTGAGACTCAAAATTTGAAAACCTTCTTAGGTGATCTCTTATTTATACAACAATGGGAATACTATTATCCTATTAACATTCTTTGTTCTAGGAAACTCTCTAAGAAAGTAAAATAATAAGCAAATTATAATTAGGGTGCCATACCAAAAAGGGTACCTTGATTATTTTGTCTTGTGTAGAATCTCCATCGATTGTAGTCTCAAGAGCTCACACAAATCTATGTCTTCACCTTCCTTCACCATTTGGTGAGCTGTGTGAATTGTGATGGACAAAATAGAGTTCTCTCTATTTACATAGAAGATCTTGTAACCTATCACCATTGAAGCATACTTTACTACCAGATAATCAATATCATTCATCATTAGGCATGCTTGTCAAAATTTTCTTCGGTGAGCTTCATCACCACATCGTTCTTCACGGTCTTCAATGTTAGAACTAGTCCATTAGAGCACAAATTTGGTACAACCCTAATTTCCTCTTTGTTAATCATGTGCGAAATGTCTGACCATGTGAATTTGCCATGAATTTTGCTAAGCACATACTTAACCCATTGATACTCATAACAAAAATTGGGGAAATTATTCCATACATCTAATTTCTTCTCCATTAGACTCTCATACTCTGGTTTGAGCTCAAATTCATCTCCAGTCAACACCTTCTCCCAATATTCTACTATCTTCAAATGATCATACTCTTCCATCTTCATATGAATGTTGATATGCATATCCTTTGTGTGCATTACACTGCTCAGAACCCTAGAGAATTCACCTTTAGGGTCCATCTCCATATATTTATAAGGTTCTTCTTGAAGTTAGGTATTGGTCACTCGAGCACATCAATCACTTGAGGAGTAAACATTTTGAATCTTAACATAACGAGGGTTTGTAAAAAAATGATAAATACCTTTGGAATTTTTCAGTAGGGTTTCAAACAACACTTCAAAATCGCTTAAACACTTGTTTAATTTTCTCTCCACTTCAAATTATCAATCACAAATCAATTTAGCAAACTCAAAATGAAATAAACCATTTTCAAGTGACCTAAAATGCATTAGTTGCAGTAGTGAAAAGTTAAGTCAAAAAATTGGAAAACCCCTACTGTGTTGTCATAGACATAAATCTCAAAATAAATCTCCATCCTGTAAAGCTCAGGTCAGTCTGTGCCAGTAATGCCAGTCCTTCTTCTCACGTCAGATGTTTCCTCATTCTGGAACATCATACCATTATTGTAACCATTCATCATCTGACTTCTGCATTCACTAGCTTTATGAACAAATTTATTGCAATAATAGTAGTAACCATTAAAAGATGAATACCTTTGTGCAACTAGTTGTCTGATAGGAGGCCTTTTGAAAAATTTCTTCTAGTTTCAGACCTATTTGATATTTCTCTTCTTATCTCTAGTCTTCCTTTGTACATAATTCTTCTTTTTAGCATTGTTTGATATCTAATTTTCCTTTGAACTTTCTCCTCTTTCAAATCTTAAACATTCTTTGTCCTTTGAATTTTTTTGAGTAGCGAGCATATCATCAAGCAAGGTGGAGCTGTTCTTGAATTTGTCTTCTTGACTCTTTTCTTTCTCCAGATCTTTCCTCAGAGATGCAAATTCTTCTTCTAGCTTTGAACATTCTGCAAACTTGTCTTTTAATTTGGCATTTAGGCAATCTTCAACTCTTTTTTCTTCTTCAACTTGTACTTTTGGACTAGTGATTGTCTCATTTGATTGTTTGAGCTGCTCATTTGTTTCCTTGAATATTTCTTTTAAAACTTTCTTGAGTTTATCCCTCAACTTCTTGATACATTCATCTACATCCTTAAGATTTTCTTTCAAGTCTCTATTCTCACATTCTTCTTTATCCAGATCATCAAGGGTTGATTTGAGTTCTCCTTCCATGTCAACTTCACAATCTTCTTTAGTAAACCATTCCATTATGATCTCTTCTAGAGGGATGGGATACCTTCTAGGTGACATGTGTTCAACCTCCAAGATCTACCTTAGTGATTAAGCCAATTGAAGGAACCAATCTCTGATACCAATTGTTGAACACTTGAAATACCGAGAGGGGGGATGAATCAATATTCACTAAAATTCATTAACTTCATCAACTTAAACATGCATTAAAATAACCTCATCAAACTTATAGAGATGTAAAAGCATGCATCACATCAATAATCAAAAGAACATCAGATTTACATGGAAAACTCTTGAAAGGGAAAAGCCACAATGAGGATTAGCTCACAATATATTATAACCGGTTACAATGGATTTACATAATGGTGGACTCACTGTCTAGAAAGAATGGATCACTACCAAGGGCTCACTACCTAGAATAGAAAGAGACAAAAGAAAAGGTGGCTCACTTCCAAGAATGAAATGCTAACAATACATCTACAACATGTTGAAGGCATAGTTCCAATTAAGCTTAGAAAACTGACTTTACACACTTCATACTTCACCACTATCACCTTTCACAATTCACACTACATCAAATCTTGCACACACCCTTAATTACATTCAATAATCTACATGACACAATGAATTAACCTTGTATATGTATTGTAACCAACCAAAACATCAATTAGCCAGCCTAATTAGATAAAATGTGTAACACAATAATTTGTCGCCACAAAACTCCAACACACACGATCTGTAGAGGGAAAAAAATGTGTACCACACCAAAATAGGTCGGTATGACCTATAATCACTCCCACGATTCTTCTCTATACACAATTCAACTCCGCATGACCCCAAAATATTTAGGTTGGCACCACTGGTGAAGAAACAATTGAATGAACCAACTATTCTTTCACTACTTGACACATGAACCACCACATCACTGGCCACTTGGATTGCATGCACATCTTACACCTTCCAACATTTCCTCAAAACTGCATAGCATAATATTCATTCATGGTGGAATGTAGAGCATTCCAACACACACTCTGCATTTGTAACACTACCATTACTAAGCTTGATACACTTTCAACAATATATTCAACTGCATAATACATCAAGCCCAAAAAAATTAGATTTAGAAATGTAAAACACATACGATGAACACCTCAAAACCGCATGACAAGATTTTGCATAGTGGAGCAATGCGGACCACAAAACTATTCCTTTGATCACTGAATATGAACACTAGGACTTAGTCAATTCTCCAAAACACTTGGTCTTCTCCAAACCAACACTCCTACATTTCTGTAATGGGTTGCCATCAATGACAACACCATATACCATCTATACACCATCATGCTTATGTTTCCAACAACCAAACATGCTAAGGCATGTGATTTCATTTAATATATTTTCATGTTCTTCCTTCTGCAATGATGATGGTTGTGTTTCTATCATGGGCATTGCCTAAGGTAAGTTGGATTTTCTAAATATTTTTTGAGCTCATTTTTTTATGTGGTCCCCTACATATCATGACCATTCTAAACATAGGTTAGTTTTGAGCTAGAGCATGAATGACATTGTTTTTAATTAGATAAGCAGGGAAAGGGCCCTGATCCTGTGGTTACAAAGCCAAAACAACAAATAGAGAAACAGGTTGGGAAGAACAACACCGACCCCAACCAAAAAACATCAAAATGGCATGTAGGCCAAGTAACCAAAATTTAAACCAAAGAATCATCATTAGAATAATTAAAAAAAATCCCCAAAATAGTGCATAGACCATTTATGAGGTCAACCAAAGTCCAATAGGTATGAAAGCATAACATAGCTATCATGATATAGTAGTCTGGGATAATAAAACTAAGCCTAAGCAGATTCAGAGCAACCCTATAACTAGATCAGAAAGATAGGCCCTGAGGCCACACCCAGCATGGCACAACACATGATTCCATTGGAAACATTCATAATCTTCCACCACATGATTCCAGCCCATAGCTAACTGGATAGGCCAAACAACCATCCTTAACGTACACAACACCTAATCACCGAAACCTCCCTAAGGGTGAAAAAACTGCTCAAAGTTCCAACCAGTGATTGCAGATTTCCAAACATTTTGAAACCAACAGATCATAAGACCACCATCTCACAACACTCTTAACTCTTAGAGAGCCCGAATGAAATCTAAGCACAAAAACAAAGTTGAAGAAGCAAATACTCTCTGTCATCCAACTTACTTCTCCACCTCTATAGGATAAGTTACTATGAGAACTCTGTCCACTATAGCAAAGGGTCTCCAACATACCCAAACTCCACCTTGATAGGAGTGGTCTCTGCCTCAAATGGAGCCGCAAGGGAGAAGACTTGCTGAAGAAGCATAAGAAACCCGCCCCACTCTCAGAACCCTTCTCCACCTCCAAAGGAGAGGTTTCCACCTCAAAATGAAAGGACTCCACCTCAATAGGAGACACCATCTAAAGAGCCTAGAAGGTAGCACACACCCCCGTAGAGAGAATGCACATAGTAACCATGGGCAACAAGAGCACTTGGGCCTTCAACAAGAACTTTGGAAGCAACCCCACCAATAGAGACATGATCTTCAAGTTTTACTTAAGCAAAGTAGATATACCAAGATAGAATCGCATAGAGGCTTTCTCCAGCATCACAAGCAACTTCCCCAAAAGAGATTTCAAACCAGCCCCAACAGGAGTCTGATCAATCAGAGAATCAACTAACAAGGCCCAAAAAATCTTAAAAAACATAAACTCGGAAACCACCTCTTCTAATATGGTCAACAACTAGGTGTTCCTAGCACTTTTGGAGATCATCTTTAACAAGGAAAGTTGTAAAACCAATGTGTACACAACACCTTTGATACTCATCAACAAACCGACAAAGGGGGCACCCTTCCAACAAGGAGAACGTTGAGGAATTCCTCATACACCATATTTATCTTTTCACAAATAGCTTGCAAAACATCAAAAACATTAACCAAAATAGAGCACATTCTAAGCACAGAAATGTGGAACCCAAAAACAATGGAGTCCACAACACCCTTGAGGACCATTTGTGAAGCTAAAAAACCAAGGCATAGACCCCACCACCATCCAACCCAAAACACCAAGCTAACAACAACACCCACGAACAAGGTAGTCATCCTGAGGCATGAACTAAGCCAAAATGAAGAATAGGGACTCCACAACCACACGAGGAAAACATAATGAAAACCCCAATTCCTCAAACCAAAAGAGAAAGATGACCAACTAGACAATTAAGGGAACCACCTTCCAAGCAACAAGACCAAAGGGATGAAAGAAAAACACAAGGCAAAAAACAAGCCTGAATAGGGTAGAAACCATAGTCTCGAAGGCCAAAGACCGGCCACAAAATGGAAAAAGGACACAAAAAACTGGGAGAAAGTACCCCCAAGCTCTCTGAAGAAAGCAACCACGGTAAAGCACTTGTAAACCAAGACCCAGTGACCAAATCGAAGCAAAAGAGCTTGAGCTAGACTAGGCACACACCAACAAGGCAGAAACCAGACCCAAGAGTCCAAACAAAACACCTAGCCAAAGATATGCTAAGAGGCAGAGAAGAAGAACATAGAGGTAACGCAATAGGAAGAACCACACCAAAAACCAGCACCAGGAGAGACTCCAGCTCATAATGGACCAAAAGGACAATAGTAAACACAACAGAGAAGTGCCCATAGTCGGCGCCACTACTAACAATAGCCATCCACAGCTTGCTCGAAGAACTAAGCCTCCACAAGCCACAAACCAAGGCACTAGGCCAATGTAGGCCCTAGACAGGAGCCACCAATAGAGTATAAGCTTCCATAGAACGGTCCACAACAAAAAAAGAAGCCCCAGAGCAAGGGGCAGCCAGAGGGACACCACACTCGAGCCTAGCAAACCAGGATGAAGCCACCAGCCTCCAGGAAGCCCCGAATCACCATCATCATCCTCCGAATTAGACTCTCCATCCTTAGAACCGGCATAAAAATTCAAAAACCCTTTCCCGCTAGCACTCATCGCTCCATCATCCTATGATACACTGAATGAAATTGTTGTGTTCTTGGAATTGGGGTATTTCTTGATAAAAGTGAATGAGTATTGCTCCATATTTTTCTAGTAGTACTCTATGTAAGAATTTTTTTTACTAAGGATCTACCACTAAAAATCTCACCACAAGATCTTGCATGGGCTTCTTGAATGGAAAGGGGTATTCAAAATTAGTTTAAAAAACACATAATAGAAGACTATTGTAAGAACATTGGTAAATAATTTTAAAATATTATATAACATGTAATATTTCATATATGACTAGGATCAATTTTAGAAGCATTGTTAGGGAGTGTACCATATTTTAATTAATTATAGAGGTGTGAGTACCATTAACAAAATAAATTTTCAATAGGATAAGTATGAAGAATAGTTGGAAAAGAGATAAAATGGATTACAAAACTATAATCATTTGTTACATCATCAAAGGGTATGAGTGAAGTGATGCTAGCCATTATATTCACATGATATTTCTTTGTGTAGAATAGTGTTAATGGTGAATGAAGAGAAACAATATAATAATGATAAAGATAAATCATGATATTGAGAGATTTTGTCATGTTTATCTTGATATTAACTAGTGATCTATTTAATGATTAAATAAGACACCATAAATTTGAATAGTTTTTATACTAAGAGACAATGCACTGTATAAGCTAGCAATAAGGGATTCATACTCAACAATATTATTTATACATGGTAGATTGAGACAAAACGAGAGTGGAAGCGACTTATCAAATAGGGGAATTAGTATGATACCTAACCCAAAGCTAGTTTGGCACCTCGATCCATCAAAGCAAATTCCCAAGGATGATCATTGTCCAAAGAAAGTATGTTATCAAAGAGTCTAGATTAGGAAAATAAAATGGTGAAGGGGCATCAACTAGATGATTGATAATACCTTGTACCTTTATTGTTTTTTAAAGATAAACTTGAGGTCAAATCCAATCATCAACATGACCCACTTAGCCAAATGTCCTAATACATCAATATTAGAAAATAATGTTTAAGGGGACAAAATTTGGCAATGATATGAGCTTTTGCATGAACAAATAATGTTAAATATTTTGTGTTGCAAAGACAAGAGAAAAAATATTTCTTTAGTAGGGAATATCAAGCTTCATAATCAAGAATAATATGACTATTATAGTATACAATTTACTCTCTACCTTCATTGTCATGTTGAACCAATAGTGACACCAAAGAATGAGATAGTGTAGATGTGTAGAGGAGAAAGTGATGGCCCTGCAAAGTGGCAATTAGAATTGGAGGATTAGCCAAGTATTTATTAATACTATCAAAAGCATTTTTACAATCTTCATTCCAATGAAATAGGACATCCTTTTTAATAAGGTGTATAAAGGTAAGCATTTGATCTGCTAACTAAGAGATGAATTAGTAGAAATGCTAGATCTTCCCTTGAAGAATATGAAGTTGAGAGATGTTTTTTGAAGATGGAACATTTACAATAGTATCTATTTTATTTTTATCAACCTCAATACCATGATGTGAGACTATAATTTTGGAGAATTCCAAGATTAGAAAGTACAAATTGATAACCTTCCACAAGTGAAATGATGAGAAAAATAGGATGTTTATCATATAATATGAAAATTGTGTACATAAAATGAAGTTCCTTGTTTATATAGGTAATGATGAGGAGGTGAGAAGGTAGGAGACCATGAATGACTACCCCTTCAAAGGTGAAACACTTGTGACCTCACTTGAAAAGTGTATGAGAAAGTGGAAAGTATGCATGCAATATGTGTCTCAAGTGATGAGGACACATATCTCAACCATATGAAGTGACACAAAATTATGAAATAACCTAAATAAACTTAATATAAGTGTGAATAGAGAAAGGTGATATCCTAACTAGATATGTAAAGACACTATTTACACTAACACCCCCCAAGTGTAACTTAGGGATTAATATACGTACAGATAATGAGTCTCAACTACTAGGTTGTGTTAGGTACTCATGTACAAATTTCTCATAATGTGGAGAAAAGGAGAAAACCCAATGGGAAATAAATCTCCTCTCCAAAAGAGAAATAATGCAAATATAATGATTTAATATACAAGTGAAGAAGAAATGATAGATGGAGATGTCATCATGATCACCCAAGGACTACTTCTAGTATAAAGTACAATGAAGTTTTCCCACCATATGAGAAAAGAGAGAATTTCTATGTGACCCCCATAGAAAATGAGAAGTAAAGAACTCCATGTGAGGAAATGCTTCCTCCCAAAATTGATAGGACAAGAGAAACCATGCAACCTTGCTTCAAAATGATGTATGTAGTGTTGGTAGACGCTTGAAACTATATGTTTAAGATGATCCACAATCATTGAACAATATTTCTCCCATTGGTAAGAAATAAGACCATAAATGTGTGCAAGATGACTTCCCATTTTGGATAGGAATATGCAAGAAGTAGAATAAAGGTCTCAAAATTTTGCACATGATCCAAATATTGATATATGATGCTCATTATGTCTTCAAATTATTCTCAATGATCTCCAAGCCAATGTTGGCATGTGATAAATGTCTATAATATGGATCAGGTACCATATAAGATTTAGGAACATGGACCATGGATATATGGTGATAATTGGACCGATGTGAATCAAGTACTACTATAGAGGATGTCGGCATAGATGATGACTAAGTCGGATAGGTCAACTCATGAATATTTGCACAACCTGTCATGATAGATGTTGATGTATGCAAGATAAGAGAAAAATATAAATATGGAAATGGTGTGCAACTTCATCAAAGATGAAATGAAATAAAAGATGAATTCCCTCAATGGTGACATCCAAATCTATAATGTGGGATTCTACAAATAGATATGTGATGTATGGTAGATATACATCCTAATGTGGTGAATCTAGAATAATGATAGCAATATCCTAATGCAAATAATCACTCCAACTCATGGATGATTCAATACTAGATTCAAATGTAGCAATTGGCGATTCAAGTTTTATGATCCTGAATATATGTTAGAAGAGATTATATGAGCATTGAGGAAAAAATTCATCCCCATGTTTATTAATCCCAAAACATATACACTTCATTTTTTAATTTTTAGACATGGTCTAATTATGAACAAAATTTAAAATGCAAGTATACCCCCCAAAATGATGTGCTAGATGATTACTTGTGTGAAAATTGGATGTTAAATCAATTGTTTATAATGCATGGTGATTTTTACAAAAATGAGCTATTCAAATATGAAAAATACAAGAAAAATCGAATTCCTTGTAAAATTTTGATATGCATCAAAAACAAGTTTGAAATTTTGATAAACGAGGTGAAAGTTATACCCCATCAAAAATTTCTTACAATAATGACTTTGGATGCCAAAAATGCTAATAAACATCGTAAAATCTAAATCATCTTGATATTAAAGTTTTCATTGTGGAAATATCTTTTCTTTAACTATTCACACTTGAAATAATACCCCTTGTTTGTAAGTTATGAAAAAAAGACCCCCTTAACAAGTGTTGATAATTATCTCTAGCTATTAGCTTAAAATAACTACATTAAATGTTTGAAACACATTCTATCAAAAAATAACATTGTCATATAAAACATACAACACAACTTGGCCCATAAGTGATGCAAGAGCATCCAGACAAATTGGCAATCTACATCACCCAAAAATAGTTTTTGTAATGTTTTTATTTTTTGTTCATCATAGAATTTTTGAGATTTGTGATCAATTTTGAAGCTAATTTAATTATGTTCATAATCAGTTGTGAAAAAATTGAGGGACGTTATTAAAATTTCTTACGATTTATAATTTCAAGTTTTGATGGTTTCTAGTTGATCGATTATTTTGATGAAATGAATGATTAATCTATATTAAACAGTCAGGTGTAAATTATTCTTTTAGTTTGATTTAAACTTGACTATGTTGAAAAAATACATATTGATTTTTATTGTATTTCAATAAAATCTTAATTTTAGCATGGGAAATTAAGATGTGTGATAGCTAGAGAAATTATGCAATAAAGGGAAGATTAAAATTAATAAGTGAATTCAGATTTACAAGCTACAAGTCACGATCAAAGTGTAGAGAAGAAGTATTTAAGAAAGGACACAAAAGAAATACAAAATTTAGGCATGAGGTGTAGCTGAATGAGTATAGAGAAAAAAAAATTAAAATGGGAAGAGGACTCGAAGCAGATTGGAAGAGTAAAGTTTAAAAAATTAACATTTGAAAATGAAAAGGCAAGGACACAAAACTATAGAGCACAACCAAAGAATGAGGAGGAATGGAGGGGAATGGGTGCACAACTGCAGTGAAGGAGATTTAATAAATAATAAGCGAAGGAAATATAGTGATCTGCATGTGAATGCTAAAAAGAGAGAGGTTGCACAGTGAATAGGGAAAGGAAGAGGGAGGCAATGTGGAAAAAAATCACTGTCAGCAATTCACTACTAGAAAATTCATTGTCAACAATTCATTATGGGAAAATTCACCATCATGACAAATTCACCTTAAGGAAAATTCACCACCAGCAATGCACCACAGTGGAAAATTCATCCCATTAAAAGTTTGCGATTAATTTTCTCTGGTGGTGAATTGCTCATGGTGAATTTTCCTTGAGATGAATTTGTCATGGTGGTGAATTTTCCCACAGTGAATTGCTGGCTGTGAATTTTCTTGATGTTGGAGAAAAAAACCAAGGCCACTGGAAAATGGAGAAAGGTGAGACCATGCCTCATGAAGAATAAAAAAAATAGTTTTTATACAAAGAAAAAAAAGGAGCATGGGTCAAGCCATGTAATAGAAGGATAAAAAAATAATAGATGAATTAATGTGAAGAGAATTGATGAGAGGTGGTGTGCACCTATAGGTAAAAAAAAAGAGAAAAACAGATGAAAATGAATAAGAAGAAAAGTCTATAAAGTTAAGAAAATTGCAAATTGTATTGATTAAAATAAATTTGTGCAAAGTAAAGTCTATAAAGGTTGTGCTAAGAAAGAAGAAATAATTCAGATTGGGGAAGATTGTGATGGCACATAAGGAATGGATGTAATGTCTGCAAATGAAGATTGAAAGAGTAGAAAAGAGATAAATTTTTTAATAAAGGAAATTATTATTCAAATGAAAGTTGCAGATTGTTAATTGTATCTCGTCTGAGAAATAAACAAATCATTGAGTTATCTCTATGTATTTTTTGGTGTTAATTATTATTTGAATTTAAACTTGAACATAAGAAGAAATTTAAATGTTTGGAATAATTCATTGATAGGAATTAAATTGAATCATCACAATTATCTTATGAATTGTTAAATGAAATTTATTTGACAAATGAAATTGAAAAATTAAAAAAGTGACTAGTTGGGAAATTCACCCATCTGGTAACACTCATGAATTGTGTTCTGCATCAATAAGGAAGCCTATTAATAGAAAATATTAAATTTAATGGTGGGCACTTTGGATACCACCTTGAAACAAGAGGCATGGCATGATTCATTGGGAGACTTTTGTAGAGTTCTTTCAAATTCCATGAACAAGTCGTGATGGTTGGGGGATGTGGTTGTAGGAAGAAGTACTAAATTCTTCAAAGGAGAAGTCTATGTGGTAGGTATGTGGGAGTCCAAGTGATATTGTGTGCAAAGTAGAGTGTGTAAATACAATAATGAGCCTTACTTATATAGGCAAGGATTAGGAGGTGATAAGGTAGGAGAAAATGATTGACTATATCTCTAAAGGTGCAACACTTGTGGGCTCACTTGATAAGTGTATGAGCAAGTGGAAATTATGCATGCAATAGGTGTATTAGTGATGAGGACACATGTACAAACCATATTGTTGCAAAAAAGGTTGTCATTGCACCGAAAGATTGACTTGTTAATGCTCGATACAACCACCAGAGAATGAATCCACAAGAGGTGGTTAAGCCATGTCATGCCTAAGTGTTGCGCTACACATCACAAGGAGACCAAGGGCACAAACCTTGCAACAATCCCCCCAATGCAAGTGAGGGGTTCAAACTTGTGGCCTAGGCTTTGATACCAATTTTTGCAGAGATGGTTACCATTGCACCAAAATATCAACTTGTTAATGCTTGATACAACCACTAGAGTTAATGAATCCATGAGAGGTAGTTAAGCCATGTCATGAACCCAAGCGCTATGTTGCACAACACAAGAAGACCAAGGGTGCACACCTTACAACACATATTAAGTGAGAAAAAAATTATGAAATAACCTAAGTAAACTTAATCTAAGTTTGAATAGGTCAATCCTAGAAAGGTGATATCATAACTAGATATGTAAAGACACTATTTACACTAACATATAAATCCTAAATATTTCCACTGTCTACATCAAAGACACACTTAAGAGGATTTAGTCACATTTTCTATAGTCAAACATGTTTAAAGATGTGATAGAGATTATGGATGTGAACTTGGCATTAGATAGATTTAACAATGATATCATCAAAATAATATTTGAAAATATCAAGGATGAATTCATGGAATATGATACTCATACCATGTTGGTAAGTTGCATTAGTTTTTTCAAATCAAACATCATGAATATGTAATAGAATATACCCAAAGTGGTTTTGAATTGATGTTTGGGGCTTGTGATAATTTGGTTGTAATTGGAGAAGTAATCCATAAAAGAGAGTAAGGTATGGCATGTGATTGATTCAACAATAATATCTATGTTAAGAAGAAAACTATCTTTAAGAGAAGCCTTATTTAGATCATGGAAATCAATACAAATACGAATGCAACTGTCAGCTTAGCAATGACAACTATATTTAATTTCCAAGGTGAATAGTCAATGGGATGGATAAAAACAACTTTTAAAAGCTTCTCTATCTAAATATTGACCATTAAAGCAATCTTAAAGTACATTTTTTAGATTTTTTGTTTTATGTGTTTGACATCAAAATATAGCACAATATAATTAACCAATACATTAGGTTTTATACCTAGTATGTCCTCAAATGTGCCAACAAAAATAGTAGGAAAGGAATGTAGGAGGTCAAAATGTGATTCAAATTCTTCAAGAGAGAGACAATTCCCAAAATGAATAACTCTATTAGTATTATCATGATCCATGGAAGCATGGATAGTATTGCCCACAATGAATGTACTATGGTCCAAAGGATCTAGAATTTTTAAATCCTTAGAAAGGTTAGAAAGTAAGACAAAATCATTAGATTGAATGATGGATTCCCAAAATTAGGCTTGAGAATCTAAAAATTAAGAGAATCAATGATCATGATGATAGGAAGGTGAAACATAGGGAAAGGGAAACCTTTGAGTTTTCACCTTAGGGTTCGATACCTTTCCCAAATTTTTTTCTTAATGTATGGATGTGATGTATGGGGGGTATTTATTGATTTGGAATGGAATGTAAAGGTGGAATGAGGGATTTGATGGATTTGGACAAGGTATGTGATTGACTTATAGCCTGATAGGTGAGTCAACTAGGCCTTAACCAAATCTGGAAATGTCCTAATAATGAAATACAATGCTCTAACTAGGGTAATAGTGCAATTTACTGTTCTGATGCAAATTCAAAAAATATAGAAGTTCAAAAACGAGTTCAAACAACAAAAATGAGTAGAGCATGACACTATGCACCTATGGTTCAAATATGAGGTTGAAAATGGAGGACACAGATGTCTGGGGTGTGAGTGTCCCTGTAGAGCTTTTTCGGATCTATTTTCACAGTCCTCTGATGTTGGATTCCTTCCTACAAATTTTTCAGATATTTTTGTAACTGAGTTTCTGTGAGTTAACAAGATGTAGGACTTCGAATGCAACAGTGAATATTTTTTCTTCAAAATTCTTTCAATCTTCTTTAAGCCTAAGATCTACACATTCACAAAGAGATGAAATTTTGTGCCATTTAGGGGCTTGCCTCATTCAAACCCCGTGTTAGTGTTTCCACTTCCATAATGACAATGTCAATGCCAAAATGGATAATGAATAGAAAGGAATGATGAAATCACAAAGTGCTACAACTCACCACCCTTCAATGACTTCCTTGAAGGACTGAAGTCATGCACATCACCTTAAGGACTTGGATATTGCTTGCTTGATTTTATTGAATGCTTGAATTTATTGGAGACCTACAAAAGTGTTATCCTTCACAAAACAATGACAACATGAACACACATAAAAGCATATAAAATTTGGCATGATGTTAGGATCTTGAATTTTTGCAAGAAAGCTCTAAAATGTTTCTCTTGACTTGCTTGATAGTTCTCTTGATATTAATTGCTCCATTCATTTCCTAGATTCTCCCTATTAGATTTGAAATGATGCAAATAACTAGGTATTTATAGGCATTTATTTAATTTCTCAAATATTAAATCATGATGGCCGACTTTAGGCGCTTGAAATGTAAATATTAAATTGTTGACACTGACATAGTTGAAATTGGAGCCAAAATAGGGGGACACTCATGCCTAAGTGTGAGTGTCCTTGCCCTATTTTTTAGGTTTTTAAGTGTCAAGGGCAAGGTCTTAGATAAATGCAATTGTTTCCCACTTGCAATTCATTGGTAATTGTTAAAAATGGGCCATATAATGGATACTTTAGGAAATTAAATGCTCAATTAGGTCCAATAATTTAAGGGGGAGAAAAACATTAGGTGAAATTATCAAGGGTGATTTACGATGGTAAACAAGGTAAATTAGAATATACCCCAAGGAAATATACTAGATATTCCTCAATAGGAAATGAATCTAGAGAGGGGAACAAATGAATCTATACTATCCATAATAAGTTTTGGATGTATCAGAGGAAGGAAATAAGAATTGGAGGAAACAAAAATCATTTTTATGCTTATTAAATTAATATATTTAGCTTTGGAGGAGGAAGGACAATATCAAAGACCAACACTAGATTTGTGCGGATTCGGATCTAAAAGAATCTTGATACCTTACTCCTTACAATTAGAACCATTACCATTGTATTAATTTTTAGAGATAATATTGAAACCTAATCTATAACAAGATTAAAAATATATAAAAGAAAGAGGATCATCATTGGTGGAATAATCAATGTTAGACTTTTAGTCACAAGAATTGTTAGAATTAAAATTGGAAGTATTAGAATTATTAATTTTTGTAGTTTGAGAAGTTGGGAAGGAATTTTTTTGGAATGTTAAAGTGAGTTGGATTGACTTTATATTCTCCAATAAAATAGGTGTAAATTATAAATAACTTCAATCATCACTAGGACATGTATTAGAAATATATGGAGAAAGAGAGTTAGCAATTGCATCATGAATAGGAGTTAATGATGGTGTAATAGGTTTTGCAAAGGAGGAAGGTATCAAATTATGAAGTGTGGAAGAAGTAGCTAAGTGACCAAGATAAAAATTTCTAGTACTGAAAGGGATGAAGGTCAAATTCTATTGTATATTCTTTATTAGTATGTACAAATTTTATAGTAGTTTAAGCTAGATGAGATTGCATCCATGGCATGTATCAATACTTGATCAAGAATAAGGTTATATGATAAAGCACCTGACATTAAATATACTAAAGTAGGTGGAATAATGAGGCCTAATTCAATATGCAACATAAATGTGCCAATATCTTGATATTTGATGCTAACAACCCATGAATAGCTAAAGTACCATGAGAGAGAGAAGAAGGATCAACCTTAATGTGATGTAGCAAATCGATACCACAAACATTGAGACCCAATTTAGGATTAATGAGGGTTTGCTTAATTTTAATGTTATTAATAAATACAATAAGTAAAAGGGGGTCATAATAATTTTATAATTTGTAGGAGGAAGTGCAAATTGTTTGAATA
Organism: Sequoia sempervirens; assembly: GCA_007258455.2. NCBI lineage: Eukaryota > Viridiplantae > Streptophyta > Pinopsida > Cupressales > Cupressaceae > Sequoia > Sequoia sempervirens. The sequence goes on along the minus strand of VDFB02287891.1, from coordinate 24,059 downwards.
TGATATTTGTAGTATTAGATCAAACACATTCAATTAATGAATTGACATCACTCAATGGAGTGGAAGATGGCATAGGAATATTTTGTAAATCTTCATGAAGAATTCCATGATAAGTGGTAGGAGTTTGTAGAAGTTCCTCGAGAGAGATCTTAGAAGGAAAAATGTATAGCTACTCAATAAGATCATAGTCTCCAAGATTACTTGAAAGAGGTTTAGGAGTATGTGGTAAAATAAGTGTAGAAGACAAAAAATAAGTTAGAATACCAATGGTTTTTTATTTCTATGAGTATTTACATATGGGAAACTAAGTTAAAATCATTGGACACAAGCATGTTAGAAATATTAGACTTATCTATTTGAACATAATAACTCAACATTCATGGTGTATTTGGAACACCCTAAACAATTATTATAGGTTTTTAACTTCTATTTTTCTTAACAATGGTGAACAAATATTTTGGTTTCTCAAGAATTTTTGTAGAGCCAAAAAGAATATGTTGATTAAATTTTTAGAATGATCACAATAAGGAGTAATAGAAGTAGATATGGATGAAGTAGAAGATAAATAAGTACAATTTTTAATGGGAAACACATGTTTAAAATCATCAAGAACTTTACCTAACATATCAAAATCTTATTTATATATTACTAAATGGATTAAAATTTTGGAGAAAGAGATCCAACATGATTGGATGAAATTCATTCACCAAACAAGAAACAAGATGTAGAAAACCATGAGGGAAAAGAAGTGGTGTAGGAGGTTGAGTGAACACCAAAATATAATGAAGGGAAAATAATATTGATGCAGGAGCATCTAGTGGTGTGAGGGCAATCTTGCATCACCCAAAAATATGCTTTCCATTTGTGTTGCTTTTGTTTGCTTTTTGTAGATGTCTTTGCATTTCTAAATACCATTTTCGTCGAATAAGAGTTTCCAATTTTCAAAATTGCATTTCTGCTTTTTCTGCTCAACTGCTACTTTTAGTAGGTGGGAAATTTAAGGCATGGGAAGAAAAAAATTTATGGGAAGGTTAATGAGGTAAAAATAAGCACTTTGGCGAAAGAATCAGGTCAAGATCATTCACGGTTTGAAAGTTATTCAAGTTCTAGTTTCTGCTTTTTGCCTTGAAAAACCTTCCGAGTCCAGTTTGGGGCACTAAATGGTCCCGTATGGGCCCAAAAATCATCAAAACCAGCAAAGTGGGTTCTTAGCACGTTCTTTACTCTGAGACCTTTCCGACGGTGCAAACGGTTCGAAAAACGGAGTCCCGGATCAAAAGTTATGGCTTCCGGAAGTTGGCCGATTTTTGGAAAATTGCCAATTTTTGAATTAGGGCTCAATGTTTGAATTTCAAATTGTAATTTTTGGTGCCTAACCACCAAGAATTTTATCTCGAATGTTTTTTTTGGCTCCAAACCGGAAAGGGTCTATTTATGGACAAGTTTCTGATTTTTGTGTAACTTTTTGGGGAAAAGAGTTTGCATGTTGCAAAAAGGGGATTTTCTGCAATTCTGTAATTTTTCTGAACTTCTATAATTTTGCATGTATCACAGAGCTCGAGGATTTGTGATCCTCTGCATGTAAGAGTTCCATATTTGAATAGAAAATATTATTCTCTATTTTGTGAGTCTATTTTTGTGTCTCGGGTTTGCTCCCTCGTCAAATATTTAACTAAAGGTTCCTATTCTTAATTAAGTGATTCCCTTATTATTTAAAAGTGAGATGTCTTTCTTATCCAATACAAATTTAGAGATAGATTAGATATGTTGAAACCTACATAATGGTTTTAAGAGAGAGATGAAAATGAGATATTTTGTTTAAAATTATTAAACATTGAATAAAATACAAAGATATTATGAAATGAATGATATAATTATTTTTAATAGATTTTTATAATAAAAACATTAAATAAGCATAAAAAATAACTTGGCTCCAAACATTGAAGCTCACTACCCAAGACACTAGCATTGTAAGGAAGTTAAGGTAGTGGAACAACTTCATACACTAATCTTGAAAGGAGGATAAAAGAAAAACTTTATAGATCATTTCAATAGTTATAGAAACTTAAACAAAAATAAACATAAATATCATGCATACCACAACATAGTGATTTACGTGGGGAAAACCCTTTGGGGAGAAAAATCCCACACTCCAAAAGTCTCCCAATATATTATTCAAAACTCATAAAGATTAAAATATACTTACAAATCAAGCTTCTCACAAGAGTATCACCAACTAGAGATCTAGAGGCAACACAAATTCTATCAGACTCTTAGAATACATCACACTACACAATTGTAATACAAAACCCTCATAAAATAGGGTTTTCTTCTAGGGTAAGTCAAGCCAAAAAAATATCGACAGTTATATTTGAGACCTAATGACGAATGGTCCAAATCTACAATAATAAAATATACATAAAATTTATCTTTCGAGGGTGCTGACCCCACCAAGGCATGTGGCCCCTAGATGGTCCCAATGGTTACCCCTCGTGCCCCCCCGCACTTATGTATCAATAGTACCTTATGTAATTGCAAGGTTGAGACACATCTTCCCAAAAAATCTCCCACTTATCGAACACCTTGCAAGAGAAATGGGAGGGTGTATAAACATCATCTCTTAATTGATAAGAGTCGAAAGGCCCATAGTCTTTGAACACCATCTAAACTTCTTTGTACTCATAGTTTTAGTTAAAGAATAAAAAACATTCATCAAAGTCTCTACCTTAACTAGCTTCACCTTGCCATCTTCAACCATACCTCTAACAAAATGATATTATACATCAATGTGCTTGGTCCTGGCATGAAACATCAAGTTCTTAGCTAGATAGATCGCACTCTGACTATTGCAATAAATTGTCATGACACCTTGTTTCATTCCAATATATGAACATAGTCTCTTAAGCCAAATGGCTTCTTTACAAGCATGAGTAGCTTCCATATACTTAGCGTCAGTAGTGGACAAAGCAACCATAGCTTGTTGCTTACTCATCCAACTAATTACACCACCAAATAAAGTAAACTCATAAGCACTAGTGGATCATCTGCTATCAACATCACCTACCCATTTTGAATCCACATAACCATGAATATCAAGGGAAATATCATCTTCAGACAAGTTACTATGATAACACAAGGAATATACTCTGAGGTACCGCACAAATATCTGAAGACTCTTTTAACTACATCTGAATGAACTCTACCAAGATTAGACATGTATCCAGAAAGAACTCCCATTGCTTGGGAAATATTAGGTCTAGTATAAACCATAACATACATCAAACTTCCATTTGCACTCTGGTTAGGAACTCTACTCATATCTTCCATATTTGATGGGAATGTTGGACAATCTGAAATAGATAACTTTGTTCTAGCTAAAACAAGAACACATAATGGTCTACAACCCTGCATATCAAACCTTTGTAAAATTGAATTGGCATACTTACTTTTTCCAGGCCATAAATTTTTGTTCACTCTATCTCTTTTAATCTCCATCCCAAGAATGTGTCTAGCTGCACCAAGGTCTTTCATTTCAACTTTAGTAGCAAGTTGAGAATTTTGTTTTGAAATCATATCTTTCCCTTTACCAATAAATAACATATCATCAACATATAATGCAATAAATAGGAAACGATCACCATCAATTTTATTGGCATTTCAATTCACACCTATGGAGTGCGTATTGGAAATAGAAAGCTATGCACAATATTAATAGCTCTTCAAACTAGGAGGAGAATCTCCCTCTTTTGTTGATATGCATAAAAAGTAAAGTAATCTAAGTTCCTATCTTTTTGACTCGGCCAGTAGAGGCACAAGGTTCTAAAACCAAGAACATTACAACTAAGGTTTTCTCTAGTTTCTGCAAATCTTAACTACAATGAGGATAACGCTAAAACTATCTTATTTCCTCTAGAAAAATAGAGCAGGAGGAATTAGGAGAAATTGGGAATGCTTGATGATAAAATCTATATCAGGATTCCCAAGGAGGTAGAATACATATCTGAGGTGTAGGCTGAAATAAAGGTTATTGGAAACAACATCAAACTGCAATCTAGTTCTCAGGATTCCCAAGGAGGTGGAACACCTATTCGAGGTGTAGGCTAAAAGTAGGTTACTAGAAAAAAAACATTAAATGAAAAGCTTGATCTCAGGATTCCCAAGGAGGTATAATACCTATCCAAGGTGTAGGATGGAATAAGATTACTAGGAACAACATCAAACAATAATCCTTATTTCTAAATTCCCAAGGAGGTAGAATACCTATTCAAGGTGTAGATATGAAAGGAAGATTATTAAGAACAACATCAAATGATAATCTTTATTTCTAAATTCCCAAGGAGGTATAATACCTATTCGAGGTGTAGATATGAAAGAAAGATTATTAAAACAATAATAAATCTGGGACATCAAATTGCATAATGAGACACACACACAATAGATGATCAAACCAACTTTATATTAAACAAAGTGAACCAATACAAAATAGCAATATTGCATAGCAAGGTGGGAACAACAATTTGTTATCACAACAAAAGTTAAAATATAATGAGAAAGGGTTCTCTTATTTATAGAACTTCAAAGGAGTAGGGAACCCTAAAATATCCTTGAGTTAACATCAGTATTGCAAGCATGCAATATTTATTCTTAAGTCTAAATGTATGCAACTAAGTAGTTAATTGGAAAAACTACCTCAGTTAACTAATTCTAAACTAAACTAATTGGACCTTGCAACATGCAAGTCCTTATTGATATGAGAGTTAAATGATAACCAACATGAGTTAATTGAAACCTAACTAAAAGCTCCACATAGGTGACTCCAAAATAGACATGCACAAAGGTAGGACAATAAGTTAACTTGGAAAGAGGCATCAAGTTAACTATTGTGTCTAATGTCTATCTTGAAAAGGTGGGATGTCCTAACTTGGTAGTTCATTGGATGTGATCTTGAGAAATCAACTCCTCCAAGAAGTTGCTAACTGCCTCATCATTTGGAGGTTGTCACATGTCTCAACTGTCAATTTACTGCTTGCCAGCTACTTGAGCAATCTTAGAAATATCTGCACACTTCAACTGGCAGTTCACTGATTTGTAATTTTGTCGGCTCTATAATTGGAGTGATGATCTATGTTTCTTCTACAACTTTATGACTTTGATGATTTTCTTGATTCTTCTCAATGAAAGAGTTTTTCATGATGAAACTGCAAAGTCTGACTACAAACACTCTAGCTGTGAGAAATGCACATGAACTCACTACACACACAAAGTTCCAATGGTATTCAACCCTCTAAACTGGCCTTGAAAGGATATCAACTATACGAGGTATGAAACCATATGGAATCCGTGGACTTGGAGTGTTTACACGTATCAATCAACCCCTGGATGTGCTCGATATTTTGAAGTGTGTTATGATCTACACCTTCCAAAGTGTTCAAGTCAATCTTTGAATGCAATTTTTGTAAATTAGTATTAGTTGTTTTGATGAAATCATGAATTAAGACCAATTTGGTCTTGAATTCAGTTTGAGTGTAAAGAATGTTGTACTAATCAAACCTAGATGGCCAAATTTGTGAAAAATTGTCATTTACTTGGACAATGAGAGAAAACCTAAGACAAGGATAGAAGAAATATGAAGGTGAGAAGATAGAAGTTATAAATTCCCTCTGTCAATCCTTAAGAAAATTGCCTCCTTCAATCCTCAATCTAATGAATTCCTGGCAAGAACATGTTGGAAAAATGAAGCATGTAATATTATTCCTCTGTGCAACTTGAACAAAGAACCTTGAAGAACACTAAAAATGGCCTTCGTTTGATCCTTTAAAAGGTGTTGGAGAGAAAATATCTAATTTTAGCTTCAACCTGCAAGAAATAATGAATTTGTGACACCTATTCTTGAATAAATAAGCATTTTGGAGGTGGTTCTGCTAGTTAGGTACGTGCGCCAACCCTAATTGAGTTAATCCTTGTGCATGCATCACGAATTGAGCTTCTCCATTAATTTTGGATGCCATATGCAAGAGGTAGCATGCAAAAATCACAACTGAAGTTTAAATGGTCAAACTTTGACTTTTGGTGCCTAAGCTTGAGAAAGTTAGAAAATTTTCAAAGATTTTCAACTTTTTCTATGACGAACTACCCCTGTTTGAACCTGAATCCTAGATGCCTAGTTGACTTGAAGCTGAGTTGACACATTCATCATGAAGCTAGATCAATTTTGAAGAGATGTTGCTGTGAACAACAAACACTAAAAACTAAAATTGGTGCCTTGAATTCTAGGGAGCCTTTTCGCAAAAGGGTGCATGTTTCACCAGACTTAGCCATTTTCTGTATTTTGAATCTCCATGCTTCAATCTACAACTGCTGGTGATAGATGATTCCCATCAATTAGATGTTGAATCCATTGTGAAGTTGAAAGAATTTTGCAAAGGACGACTGTATTTGCAAGTCGTGAAAGTTGATTTAAAGTGCTCAAATTCAAGGGTGCCCCTAGTCTTAGGGGCGTAATTAAGCTTTTTGAGATTGATTTTGTACTTTGCAACCTTCAACGAAATGCCCCAATTTGACCCTTGCTGCTGGGAGTTGGATTGATCTGATGTTTTCATTGATGATCTCATCGTGGAGATTGAACAACTCTAAAGAGATGTTCCTGGGAGTCACAAAGCCAAAAGATTACATCCAAGGCCCCAGAAAGTTGGGTACCTTTTCCAAGAAGGGTGCATTTTTCCAACAATTTACCCAAATTTCAACTTGCTTTCATCCTACAATTTTTTGTGCTTGATCCTCATTCACGGGCGTTTGAAAAATCTCAAGAATTGGCTGTTGGATTCACCACATAGCTAGATTGAATTTGAGCGGATCTCTTGAAGAAGATAGCTACTGAAAACCTCATTTGTTTGACCAAAAGGCTAGGCACCCCTGGCCTGTAGAGGTACAATTTGACATTTTGACTTTCATTTTTCCCTCCGTTTTACATGCTCACTAGATCAATAGCCACGATTGTTCAATATGTCTTATGGACTGGCGAATGATTCATCATGAAGCTGGGATAAGTCTAAAGAGATCACCTAGAAATGGTTACTGCAAAAACTTCCATATGAAAAGCTTTATTCTTGGGCACCCCTGGGCTATAGGGGCGCAACTTTTGCAATTTGACCGTCGTCTTTGATGTTCCTTGCCACTTGTATCGTCTACCTCTAATGTCAATTGTAGGTGTTTATCAAATTTGATGGACTCGCTTGATGATTCACTGGATAGTTGGCAGAAATCCAAAGAAGATGACTGGCTATGCAACCATTATCAACTAAATTTAGGCCTCCAAATTCAAGGGTGCCCCTGTAGGCCATAGTTAATGATTTTTAGATGATTTTCACCTCTTTGCACTTTGTGAACACCATGTTGCGATGCTAACTTGATTACGTTGAAGCATTGCTGCTGCTTATGTGAGTATGTGACATAATTTCACCATTTTTGTGTGTACAAAAATTGGAAAGTAGATGTGTACGTTAATTGCACAAGTGTCTCCCTCATAGCAAGGCGTATTGTTTCCAAACTTAGAATATTTTTTACAAGTTTCACCTTTTTGAAAATCCCCTCCATTGCAAAGCATATTTCTTCGCAGAATCTTCTATGATGAGTTTGAGGCTTATATTTCAATACTTGGTACTAGCCAACTACCATTGATGACCTCAGAGGTCCTAACTTTTGTCCTGAAAAAGTAAAAATAACTCACTAGAGCTAAACTGTCTTTTTCTTGATTCTAACTTCACCAATGTGATTGTGAAGTGAAATAAGCCAATCAAAATTATTTTCAACCAATTTTGGCAAGAACCTATTTTTTTAGGGTTTTTCCTAAAAATAGGGGCCCAAAAACTCTAATTTTCAAAATTTTCCAATATCTTCTAGGCATTAAACCCACAAAAAGCCCATGCTTTGTTTGACCTAAAACTGAATTTTGATGACAATTTTACAAGATTTAGACCATTTTAATCAAAATGCCTTAATGAAGCAAAATTTTGGTTTTCGGTACAACATTAGGCTCTATCTGGTGACCATGTCGGATACTTATGACATAGGAGAACCAAGAATCTCTGAGTTTTCATAGACCAGTAAACTTATCAGTTAGGCATGGATTCAAGACTTTCCTATACCTAAGAAGTTGGAAACTTTCCTAAAATCACCTAAAACAAGACTACCTAAATCACCTAAAAACACAACAAAATTTTACAGAATGGGGAGATACATTACAAGATAACATTAAAAAGGAAATTACTAAAAGAAAATTACTCCACCCCCGAAGGGATGAAGTAATTTGGATATTTTTCATTGTATGGTAGTGGTAAGAACCTTCCATGGATGCCATTTTTTCTTGAAATGATTTACTTCTCTTTTGATGGGTATTGCAGGAGGCAACCCCTCTGGGATGAAGATTCTCAAGTATTCATATATCCAAGCAAAGGTACTCTAAACAAAGTTAGAATATGATGCAAATGAGAAAGCTGATACCCATGAGGCCTTAGTTCTACTGTTATCCATTGTCGGGATATTGAACTCTTCAAACCAATCAATCAAGTTCCAAACTTTATTTTTATAATGCCATAGGTGATCTTTTTTGACCAAAAAATATCATTTGATTGGCTCATCAATCAACTCCATATCACCCTTAACACATAGATTTTTGATTCCCATGTCTTCGGCATTTTTAAGGCCTAACAAAAGCACCTCTTTTTTAGCTTCAGTGAATTCCAATTGCATAGATGGGTGCAACCATCCTTTATGAGAGATGACCATTTCCCCTACTTTTGAAATTTTTGTATTTAAACAACCTCCATCGAACTGTATTGTTGATAACTTTGTATCCTCTGTCAATCTCTTTTTAGAACAAGTAATGTTTTGGTCTTCAGTTTCTATCTTTGATAGAGTCACACAATTATGAGGACCCTTTTCAGGCTTTTCTTCTGCTAAATCAAATGACTTGAGCACAACTTGCTTCTTTACAACCTTTAGAATTTGATCTAGTTGTTTTGGGTGATCCTGAAGATATTCCAGTTGAGAGATTTGTACCTTGGTCTTCATCATGGAAGCTACGATGTTAAATTTTTTTGAAGACGTCTCTTGAGCAACTAGCATAGTGTTCTCATGTGAAGGTTTGGGTTTAGAAGTGGAAGGAACTTCTTTTCCTTCTTACTTTGATTTGCGTCTTTCTTCTTCTTCTTCTTTTGCTTTGAAGTGTTGAGCACATGTGAACATAGGCGTTGAAGCATTTTCATGATTTTCCATAGGAGCGTATTGACAGTATTCTTCTTCTTGTTCTTGATTGACGGTTTCTTTATCAAAGTATCTTGTAGTGGAGTCACCATCGAAGTTGTTTGTTTGTGGTAAAACAACATTTGAACTTGGTGTTGGTATAAAACCAGAACTAGGAGTAGCTTCAGTGTATCCCATGATTTGGTTCATCTACAAATTCTTAGGACATGTGGATCTGGTATGTGTATTGGTGTCATGGAAACAACAAAACACTACATTGTGTGTAGCTTCAGCTGTTCATCTTGGTGGAGATATTAGCAACTGTGGCTGAAAATTTTCTCTTTTTGGTTGGTACAGTTGTTGAACTACCAATTTGATAGAATATATTTTCACCAAGCCAGAAGTAATCATATCATCCTCCAACTTGATGGTGTGTTCTTACACATTCTTTAGCTCTATTTCTTTTCCCATTTTGAGGAAGAAAGCTATCTCTGATGGAAGAGAATTTATGAAACAACTTATCAGAATCTTCAACAATGGATTCGAGTGTAGAAGAAAGTATTATAACAAGATGATTAAATATTGCTAAAAAATCCCTCATGTGCTCAATGTTCTCCATCTTTGAATTTGTAGGTTGGGAAAACAACAGGCGACTATCTTCAGTGGGCTTGAATCTCACCAAAAATTTCTTGCTCATAGTCTCCCAACTTGTGATATTGCCTGGCACCAGGTGATTGAACTAGTTTCCAGCATTTCCTACAAGAGTCTTGACAAAGAGACACACTGCGATGTCTTCATGTGCTACGTATAATACAACGCAAGCCATTGTGAATGCAAAAAAATGTTCCTCCAAGTGTTGAGTTCCATCACCATGAAATCGAGGAAAGCGCTTCCTTGACCCTTTAGGTAACTGATGATTTACCTAAAAAGCAAGAGGTCCAATGTTATTACCTCAAGGTAATGGGGGTGGACGTCTTTGATTTCTATCAACATTTCCAACATTATTGTTGTTATCATCCATCGCTTATGTATGGACCATGCAATAAGATGCCAAAGTTTCATTCCTATGTCATAAAAGCATTAGCTTTTCTTGAAGTTTTATGCCTCATTCCCCATAGTGGGCACTAGAAAACTATTGGCATTTCAATTTGCACCTCTAGAGTGCGTATTGGAAACAAATAGCTATGCACAATATTAACTACTCTTCAAATTAGGAGGGGAAGCTTCCTCTTTTGTTGATATGCATACAAAGTAAAGTAATCTAAGTTCCTATTATTTTGACTCAACTAGTAGAGGCACAAGGTTATAAAACCAAGAACATCGTAGCTAAGGTTTTCTTTGGTTTTCGCAGATCTTAACTACAACTAGGATAATGCTAAAACTATCCTATTTCCTCTCAAAAAATAGAGTAGGAGGAATTAGGAGCAATTGGGAATGATTAATGATAAACTCAATATTAGGATTCCCAAGGAGGTAGAATACCTATTTGAGGTATAGGTTGAAATAAAGGTTATTGGAAACAACATCAAACTGCAATCTAGTTTTTAGGATTCCCAAGGAGGTGGAACACCTATCCGAGGTGTAGGCTAAAATTAGGTTACTGGAAACAAACATTAAATGACAAGCTCAATCTCAAGATTCCCAAGGAGGTATAATACCTATTCAAGGTGTAGGATGAAAGAAGATTACTAGGAACAACATCAAATGATAATCCTTATTTCTAAATTCCCAAGGAGGTAGAATACCTATACAAGGTGTAGATATGAAAGGAAGATTATTAAGAACATCAAATGATAATCTTTATTTCTAAATTCCCAAGGAGGTAGAATACCTATTCGAGGTGTAGATATGAAAGAAAGATTATTAAAACAATAATAAATCTAGGACATCAAATTGCATAATGAGACACACACACAATAGATGATCAAACCAACTTTATATTAAACAAAGTGAACCAATAGAGAATAGCAATATTGCATGGCAAGGTGAGAACAACAATTTGTTATCATAACAAAAGTTAAAATACAATGAGCAACGATGCTCTTATTTATAGAACTTCAAAGGAATAGGGAACCCTAAAATCTCCTTGAGTTAACATCAGTCTTGCAAGCATGCAAGATCTATTCTTAAGTCTAAATGTATGCAACTAAGTAGTTAACAGGAAAAACTACCTCAGTTAATTGATTCTAAACTAAACTAATTGGACCTTGCAACATGCAAGTCCTTATTGATATGAGAGTTAACTGATAACCAACATCAATTAACTAAAACCTAACTGAAAGCTCCACATAGGTGACTCCAAAATAGAAGTGCATAAAGGTGGGACAACAAGTTAACTTGGAAAGAGGCATCAAGTTAACTACTGTGTCTAATGTGTATCTTGAAAAGGTGGGACGTTCTGACTTGGTAGTTCACTGGTCATGATCTTGACCAATCAACTCCTCCAAGATGTTGTTAACTACCTCATCATTTGGAGGTCATCACATGTCTCAACTGTCAGTTTATTACTTGTCAGCTACTTGAGCAATCCTAGAAATATGTGCATGCTTCAATTGGTAGTTCACTGATTGGTAATTTTGGCAGCTTTGTAATTGGAGTGATGATCTTTGTTTCTTTTGTAGCTTGATTCCTTTTATGATTTTCTTGATTCTTCTCAATGATAGAGTTTTGCATGATGAAATTGTGAAGTCTGACTATGAACACTCTAGCTGTGAGAAATGCACACATAGATTTCCAACGGTATTCAACCCTCTAAATTGGCCTTGAAAGGCTATTAGCTATACTAGGTATGAAACCATAGGGAATCTATGGACTTGGAGTGTCTACACCTGTCAATCAACCCTTGGATGTGCTCGATGTTCTGAAGTGTGTTATGATCTATGCCTTCCAAAGTGTTCAAGTCAACCTCCAAATGTGCTTGGTGTAAATTAGTATCAACTGTTTTGATGAAATCATGAATTAAGACCAATTTTGTCTTGAATTTAGTTTTAGTGAAATGCATTATGAAAAACTACCCTGTTGACTGTAAACACAACTATGTTCTAACAACTTTCCCAGTGAGACTAAAAATGGCTTCTGGCGAGGCTAAAAATAGCCTGTCGAGGAGCAATTTTTATGAAAATTTTTGAGACATGGGTTTTGTAGAGAATGTATTTCTAAGAAAACCCACAGCATCAGAAATTTAAAAAAATGCCTTTTTCCTTGGCATGTGAAGACATTTTGGAAAAAAGCAGTAGGGACAGTGGAGGCTTCAGAAGCTTTTTCTCTCAAAAAATTCTGACATATGGGTTTTGTAGCCACTAATGTACTGATCAAACCCAGATTCTTTGTTTTCCAAAATGTTGAATTTTTCACCTGTATGCAAAAGAATCTTCAGAAAAAAAAAAGCACAGTACTTCAAAAAGTGAGAAGTATCGGGGCAATTTTCTCGAAAAATTCTTGAACATGGGTTTTGTAAAGAATGTTGTATTGATTAAACCCAAATGGCTAGATTCGTGAAAAATTGTCATTTACTTGGACATGCGAGAGAAAACCTAAGACTAGGATAGAAGAAATATGAGTGTGAGAAGATAGAATTTATGAATTGCCTTTGTTAATCCTCAAGAAAATCACCTCCTTCAATCCTCAAACTGATGAATTCCTAGCAAGAACATGTTGGAAAAATGAAGCATGTAATATTATTCCTCTATGCAACCTAAATGAAGAACCTCAAAGAACACTAAAAATAGCCTTTGTTTGATCCTTCAAAAGGCGTTGGAGAGAAAATAACTGATTTTAGCTTCAACCTGCAATAAATAATTAATTTATGACACCTATGCTTAAATAAATAAGCATTTTGGATGTGGTTCTACCAGTTAGGTAGGTGTGCTAACCCTAATTGAGTTAATCCTTGTGCATGCATCACAAACTAAGCTTCTCCATTAATTTTGGATGTCATATGCAAAAGGTAGCATGCAAAAATTGCAATTGAAGTTTAAATGGTCAAACTTTGACTTTTGGCGCGTAAGCTTGAGAAAGAAAATTTTCTACTTTCTTTGTGACAAATTGTGCTTGTTTGACCCTAAATCCTTGATGCCTGGTTGATCTTGAAGCTGAGCTGACACATTCAACGCGAAGCTAGATCAAGTCTGAAGAGATGTTGTTGCGAGCAACAAATGCTAAAAATTGAATTTGGTGCCTTGAATTCTAGGGCACCTTTTCCCAAAAGGGTGCATGTTTCACCAGACTTAGCCATTTTATGTATTTTGACTCTCCATGCTTCAATATGCAACTGTCGGTGACTGACGATTCCTATTGACTGGATGTTGAATCCATTGTGAAGCTCAAAGAATCCCACAAAGGATGACTTTATATGTAAGTCCTGAAAGTTGATTTAAAGTGCTCAAATTCAAGGGCACCCCTAGCTTGCAGGGGCACAATTGACCTTCTAAGATTAATTTTGTACTTTGCAACCTTCAACAAAATTCCCCACTTTGACCCTTGTTGCCGAGAGTTGGATTGCTCTGATGTTTTCCCTGATGGTCTCATTGCAAAAATTGAACAACTCTGAAGAGATGTTCTCGAGAATCAGAAAGCTAGAAGATTGCATCTGAGGCCTCAGAAAGTTGGGTTCCTTTTCTAAGAAGGGTATGTTTTTCCAACACTTCTAGCCAAATTTCAACTTGGTTTCGTCCTACAACATTTTACGCTTGATCCTCATTCACAAGCGTTTGATAAGTCTTGAGAACTAGTTGTTGGATTCACCGCATAGCTAGATGGATTTTGAGCAGATCTCTTGAAAAAGACATCTGTCGAAAACCTCATTTGGTTGACCAAAAGGCTAGGCGCCCTTGGCCTGTAGAGGTATAATTTGATATTTTTACTTTCATTTTTCCCTCTGTTTTACGTGCTCACTGGATCAACAACCATGGTCATCCAATACATCTTATGGACTAGAAAATGGATTCATCACGAAGCTGGGATGAGTCTGAAGAGATCACTCGAAGATGGTTAGTGCAAAAACTACCATTTGATAGGCTTTATTCTTGAGCGCCCCTGGGCTATAGGAGTGCAACTTTTGCAATTTGACTATCATCTTTGACGTTCTTTACCTCTTGCATCTTCTACGTCTAATGTTGTTTGTTGATGTTCTTCAAATCTAATGGATTCGCTTGATGATTCACTGGAAAGCTAGCAAAAATTTGAAGAAGATGAATGACTATGCAACCATTATAAAATGCATTTAGGCCTTCAAATTCAAGGGTGCCCCTGGCTTGTTGGGGTGCAATTAGCTCCATAGTTGATGATTTTCAAATGGTTTTTGCCTCTTTGCACTTTGCGAACACTGTGTTGCGATGCTGAATTGACTACGTTGAAGCATTGTTGTTGTTGACACGAGTATGTGACTGCATTTCACCATTTTCACATATATGAACACTACAAAGTAGACTTGTATGTTAATTGCACAAGTGTCTCCCTCATAGCAAGGTGTAGTGTTTCCAAACTTAGAATATTTTGTACAGTTTTCACCTTTTTGAAAATCCCCTTCATCGTGAAGCATCTTTTTGAGCATATTTCTCTACCAAATCTTTTGTGATGAGTTTGAGGCTTAGATTTCGACACCTGGTATTGGCCAACTGCCATTGATGACCTCAAATGTCCTAACTTTTCTCCAAAAAAGGTGAAAACAATCCACCAGAGCTAAACTGACTTTTTCTTGATTCTTACTTCACCAATGTGATCATGAAGTGAAATGAGCCGATCAAAATTATTTTCATCCAATTTTGACAAGATCCTATTTTTTAGGGTTTTTCCTAAAAATAGGGGCCCAAAAACCCTAATTTTCAAATTTTTCAAATTTTTCTAGTATCTTCTAGACATTAAACCCACAAAAATCCCATGCTTTGTTTGACCTAAAATTGACTTTTGACAACAATTTTACAAGATTTAGACCATTTTAATCAAAATGCCTTAACGAAGCAAATTTTTTGTTTTGGGTACAACAAGTTTTATAATAAATACAACGATCTGATTTAGAATGCTCAAATCCCAAAATCAACACATGTATCAAATTTCTAGTACCACATCCTAGGACTCTGTTTTAGGCCATACAAATATTTCTTCAATTTGCAAACCAAATTACTTTTACCTTTCACCACATAGTGCTTTGGCTGTGTCATATAAATATCCTCCTCCAAGTCATCATGAAGGAAAGCAGTTTTCAAATCCATTTTCTAACCACTAAATCATAAGCAGTAGCAATAGAAAGAAAAATTATTGGATTCCATTTTTATAATAGGAGAAAATATCTCACTATAATCAATACCCTCAACTTGAGAGAAACCTATTGCAACCAACCTTGCTTTATACTTCTCAATACCTCCATTTGAACCAATCTTTTCTTGAACACCCATTTGCAACCAATAGGTTTTCTTCCCTCAAGAAATGGTACAAGATCTCATGTATCATTATTTTTCAAAGCTACCATTTCTTCATCCAGATAAATCTTCTTGGATTCTACATCAGTCATACCTAATTCCTCTTCTATCGATTTGGGTTCATCCATGTTAGTATTCAAATAAAAAATATACCTCCAATCATCAGGTGAATACCTTTCAAGTGATTTTCTATACCTTGTAGACCTACAAACAAGCTGAGTTGGAGGTTCTTCATCCTCTTCTGAAGATTCAAATCTAGATGAGCTCTCCTCAACTTGTCTATTCATGGGCCTAGATTCAACTTTTTTTTAGGTGTAGAAGGAAATTGAATCACATCATGTTTACTTTGTTCTATCTGCAATGTAACAAAAGAAGGCTTAGTTTCTCTAAAATTAACACTTCTACTATATGTTACCTTTTGTGCAATATGATACCAAATCTTGTATCCTTTCACACCATAACTATATCTAATGAAGATATATTTTATAGTCTTGTTCTTCAACTTTGTTCACTTCTCCTTTCACACATGTGCATATGCCTCGCAACCAAAAAATCAAAGATTTTTTAATGAAGGGTTATGACCCAAACCATGCCTCTATAGGAATCTTATCAACAAGAGCTAATGTAGGAGATATGTTAATTAGGTAACAAGTAGTGGCAACAACTTCAACCCAAAACCTTTATTCTAGACCAACACCACTCAACATACTCCTAGCCTTCTCCATCAATGTCATGTTCATTCTTTCTACAAATCCATTTTGATGTGGAGAATACAAAGTTTTTTTTTGTCTATGAATACCACAATCTTTACAAAATCTATCAAAATCATTAGAGAAAAATTCACCTCCAAATATCAATCCTCAAACATTTTATTTTCTTTCCAGTTTGCAACTCAACCATTGCTTTAAATTCTTTAGAATGACTTAAAACTTCAAATTTACTCTTTAAAAAGTATACCCACGTTCTTCTACTATAATCATCAATAAATGAAACATAATATGTAGATTTACCAATTGAAGGAACATCTACAAGACCAACCACATCATAATGAATAAGATCCAATACACCACAAGATTTATGAAAACTTGAGTAAAATTGAACGCTGTTTTGTTTTCCATAAATACAATGCTCACAAAAATAAAATTCAAGATTACAATCAAACAACCCTTCAACAAGTTTTTATTTTTCAAGGTCCTTAGACCCTTTTCTCTAATGTGGCCAAGTCTCTAGTGTCATAACATAGTTTTCACTGTAGGTAACTTTGATTTAGAAGAAAGAGTACCCTTGGGTACCCAAAAGCCATGACCATCTATTGAAGATGAAACCCTCACCTCTTCCATAGACTTTCTTTTCATAGAAGTACTATTATACTCAACAGTGCATGCATTAAGCTTATACAATGTGCCATATCTGACACCTCTAGCAATCACCATAACACCTCTAACCATCTTGCATCTTGCATCAAAAAATACTACATACACACCTACATCTATTAGTTTGCTCACAAATAATATTTTTTGTGATAATCCATGGATATGCAACACACCATTTATCCTTTTTATTCTACCATAAGGAAACATGATTCTAACTTTACCATGACCAACAATATTTAAATAATAATCATCACCCAAGTACTCCTTACCTCCATCAAAATCTTCATATTCAGAAAACCAATCTCTATTAAAGGTCATATGGAAAGATGCGCTTGATTCAATTATCCATGCATCATTATCTGCACAAGTTTCCAAAGCTACAATGAATGCATCACTATCTTCCTTCTCAAACTTAGAATCAGAATAAAATTTCTTCTTCTTTTCTTCTTTACAATCCTTACGAATATGTTCAGGCTTACTACAGTTCCAGGAAATAACTTTGGACTTTTCGGGAGATTTGGATCTCCCCTTGAATTTGGATTAATCACGCTTCTCATTCTTCTTACCTTTTTCCTTAGGTATTCCATGAAAAATTAGGGCCTCCTTGACATTGATGGATGCCTTCCTCCTCATCTCTTCAGAAAGCAAAGGACCTACCACATCTCTAGTCTTCAATATAACAGAGGGACTCCCAATATCCATAATAAGAGAATCCCATGAATCAGGAAAAGAACAAAGCAAGATCTAATGTTTCTCCTCCTCATCCATTTTGACACCAACTGATGGAAATTGAGGCACCAACATATTGAATGCTTCCAAGTGGTATGTAATTCATCCACCCTCTTCCATTCTCAAGGAATACAATTTCTTACTCAAGAAAGTCTTGTTCACAAAATATTTGGTTTGATACATCTAATCAAGCTTCTTCCATATTTTTTATGTAGAGGTATCTTTATAAACATTAATTAAAATAGAATCTTCCAAACACAATCTTATTAGACCCTTGTCTTTATGGTCCATAACATCATATTGAGCACCCAAAGTAGCATTTGTAGGCCTTGAAACATTCTGATCAACAACATCCCAAAGATCTCGATCTATCAAAAAACCCTCCATATTTAGCTTCCATATTTAAAAATTATTTCCAAAAAAATTATCCACCTCTATTGTCCCTAATGAACTTGCCATCTAAAAATTCCTACAAGATCACAAAGTATCTTTTGCACAAGCTCCCACTCAAATCTAGATTAGTTCAAAAAACTTAACAACCCACAACTGAAACCAAAGGTGATCAAGCTCTGATACCACTTGTAAGAAATTTAAAGTAGTGGAACAATTTTCTACATTAATTTTGAGAGGAGGATAAAAACTTAAAAAAAAATAAGCATAAATATCATGCATACAACAACACAGGGATTTATGTGGGGAAAACCCTTTTAGGAGAAAAACCCCACACTCCAAAAGTCACCCAATATATTATTCAAAAATCACATACTACAATATACTTGCAAAGCAAGCCTCTCATGGGAGAATCACCAACTAGAGATCCAGAGGCAACACGACCATTATTAGACTCTTAGAATACATCACACTACATAGTCATGATACAATGCCCTCATAAAATAGGGTTGCCTTATAGGGAAATTCAAGTCAATAAAATATGGACTATTAGATATGAGACCTAATGATGAATGGTTCGGATTTACAATATAAAATATACATAAAATTTAGTTTTCGAAGGCATTGCTCCTAAGCCCTTGTTGAGGGGATGATCACCTCAGACCCCTCATGGGGGATAACCCCCATGCCCCTCATGCTTACATATCAACAATACCTTATATAATTACAAGGTTGAGACACATTTTCCCAACAAGCATGTCATGAAAAAATCTACACATTATGTTGTCAGTCGTACAATGGTTGTACCAAAAATTCCAAAAATGTATAGGTTTTTATTAATTCTTATTCTAACCTATAAATGCACAAGGATAGAGGAAAATATTGGGGTTGTTTAGGATTTTACTTTAATAAAACATGAAATTTGGTCTATCAACCTCCACAAATAGCCAATATAGATAAAATGATAAAAAAATGTGTGCTCTTACTCCTAAGTGTATTGAGGAATAAAGATAAATGACATAAAATGATAATTATAATGGTGTCAAACTTGACATATGGAAAAAAATAACATTATAAATAATATAATAATGATGATAAAAACTTGGTTTACGTTAATGAGCTTTCCTAGCAAGTGAAGAGCAAGCAATATCAAATAATAAATAATGTTATTGATATAATATAATAATATTAGCAATAATAAGAAGTTCCTAAATGGATTTAAAAGATGTGAAGGCTAAATATTTTCTTTTGAGACCTTCATAGCTAAGAAGAATGAGAGAGTGCCAAGAATCCTATAGTTTCAAAGGATATTTTGACAGAGTTTTCCAAAGGTGGCAAGGAGGAAGCAAACAAAGCTGTAAAAAAAAATCCTTTCAAAATGGGAAGGTAGATGGTTTTTTTTCTTGGGTGGGGTAAAAATAAGATTTCTTTTTATAGTCATGCATTACAATAGGTGTCATGAAGAAGTCACATGGAAAATACTTTTTTGAATTTCAAGAATATTTGGACATAAGCATGCCATATGGATGTATTCAAATCATGCTACCATCCAAATAAATCATTTTAAAATATTGTGCATGTTTTCACAACAAGGATTAAAAGGTAATCACTCTCCTCAAATTTGGGCAAAAGCTTTAGTACAAATAGATGAATTCAAATATGCTATCATAGTGGATGCTAAAGTTGTTTCGTAGTACAATGTGAAATTGTGAGACTACATAATTTTCTACATTAAAATAATGTTTTTGAATTGTTCATGATTAATGATTTATTCTCTAAATTCTATAGATTGTATAATAAACATAAACATCCATTATGCTTCCCTAAGAAATTTAAAGATTCCTCGACATGTTTTGCACTTATGGCTTAAATCTTATTGAATCCATTGTTAACCATTTCATTGTCAACTTTGTTTTAAATAGAAAAATAAGTAAATCTGTTATGGTTTTAACTAATTCAAATAATAGACCCAAATTGTTGTTGAGAAATGTTTTAATTTTTATTTATTAAATTTCATGCTGGAGGACCATTATTAAAATTTCATTTTAAAAAGAAGAATGAATTTTATTTTCTTATAACATTATACCAAAAAATATTTGGAAGGAGTTGAATAAATAACTCAACACAAAGACTCATCATAAATATATTTTATATTTCCTAAGGTTTTGTTAAGGAAACATTTTTTATTATTATTAAAATTTAAACTTTATTTTGATCAAGTATATGATCATATTCATTAACTTTGTATACTTAATATCCTTAAGTGGTTGAGATTTGTCCCCATAACTTTTAATCACATAAAAAACACTATTTTTAAATTTCAATGATATTGTGGTTGTCAATAGTACTTTATCCCTCCAATTCCCTTTGCAAAAGTCTATTCACAAGGCTAACCCCTTGCCCCTTTACTATATGTCCTTGATGTTGATGCTCTTAGCTATTGTTTTCAACATGCTTCATATACTAATATTCTTAATGGTATTTCCCTTCTAGGGAGATCCAATGCCCTCAATTATCATTATACTAATGATAGCATGTTGTTTATTCAAGACTTGGTTGTTGAAATGACACACCATAGATATTTTAGACCTATTCTGCACCATTTCAAGCTCTAAATTTTCTATGCACAAAGCTAGATTCTTCATGGCCCAACCTATACCACAATCCCCTTATGTTATGAATGAATTGTGTGAAGTTAAACATGGGACCATCACTAAATATCTAAGCATTACCTTTGAAATTGGAGTTTACCTCAAAGATATGTGGTTGAATTGGACCAACTAGTTTCTTTATATGGCTGAGTGTATTCAAGTAGCCAAAAAAATCCTTATTTCTAGCCATGTTTGTTCCTAATCCTATTGGCTTCCATCTAAATCTTGCTACAATTAATTAACCAAGGTGATTAGGAGATTTATATGGGAAAAGTGGGGCAATAAAGAAGGACTTCCTTCCATGTCTTGGCAGCACAATATCCAACCAAAATATAAATGTGGCTTGGGTGTTATTAACCCCTTAACACAAAGTTTTTATCTCACTACCAAGTGTATATTGAGAGATTTATAGGGATATTATCCTTATAAGCATCTTGTCAAACATCACATCCATTTTTCCTTGGCAGGATACTCTTGGGCTTAAATTCATTGGTGGGATACACTACTTTCTCATTTCTTTAAAACCCATGGATTTGCACCATTTAACACCACCTATAAGGCTTATAAAATCACCTATAAAATACTTATCTAGTATGATCAATATCTTAGCCATGGTTTAATTTTTTATTCTTCTTTGATTTGGTGGAATAGATTAATCCAAGTGGATAGTAAACCTCTTGGTCTCATCTAACAAGTTAATGGAAAATGCCTTTTCTTAAAGGGAATTCAAATTTTTGGAGATCTTTGGGATCCAACAAACTTCAACTAGAAATCTTGGAAACATCTTAAAAATTAGTGCAATTTGTCTTTCTCTAACAAATAGTCAATCCATGGAATCTAAAAAAAATCCCCTTGATCTTTATAATTTTTTATCTCTACATAGCCATGTGAATTTCTATAAATATTCGAGATGGTCCCACACCAATATCCTCAATTTCTTTCTACTCAAAATAATATATAGGTAGCTCCTTCCTTATTTCACCATTTCTCCGACCTTAATAAAATTTGAAACTACAAATGCAATCAATCTAAATAGAATAAGATTACTTTCCAAATCTAGAAATATATGGATGATACACAATCCTATCTCATATATTGGAAATTTCTTAATTTTAAACTTCCCATTGGTACTCACCTTGATTTCCTCCACCCCCTAGATTGTTTTTTCATATTAAGACCAAATCCATCAAGCATACGTTCTGGTTATACCCATATAGTAGAAACCTCTACCTTTGCCTCTTCTCTATTCTCCCTACTCTTTTCATTTATACATGGTATTAAAAATACTCTCTCCTCAAATCCTCCACCTCCCACAATCCTATCATCCACACCTGTAGTCTTGTGATTCTCCAGTTTATTTGGAAGTTTTGGTGCCCAGTAATTTTCTCCAGTACTTTATATCCTAGTCAAATTAAGATCTAGTTGATCTAATCTAATTTGATCCTTCACATGGATAACATTAACTCTACCCTCAAAATCCAATATGGACTTAATACTAATATAACTAATATTACTCACAACATCCTCTTACAAATCTATAAAAATTAAGGGAATTCATACTACCTATAAGAAAATATTGGAGCTTCTTCATGTTTGTAACCCCTCATGAGATCTTCCCCATGTTTATCTTTGTTTTTATTGTCCATATTATGCGTGTGAATTGGGTCACTTTTATCAACTACAAGGGAGTTGATGACTAGCACTATAACTTGGCTAAAACCATTTTCATATCTTCAATAAAAACATGTTAAAATATATTGAGAATCTATATCCTAGTGGTGATCCTAGACTTTCTTGGGGATAGTGCAACCTTGAGGATATGCATCATGACCATGATGGGTAGCCCATTACTATCATTGCTACTTAAAATATACCTATGTTTTAAGTCAAGGATAACACTATTGATATGAGGAGGTATAATTTTCCTAGTTCTTCTAGGCTATTGGTGGTTTTCCAATAGAAAGAGAAGAACAAAGGATTATTCGTTGGAGTAGGATTGTCTCCCTTCCTAGAGGTTCCAAGTAATGAAACTTATGATATTAATGAATTGCCTCCATTTTTATTCCTATTCATGTTGCTAATTCTTATAGTCTTTCTTCCAAAAATCATTTTGAGCTTAACTCTCCTTGTAAATTCTTTCATGAATAATGTGTTTTTGTCAATTTCTAGTTTCTACAATTACACATGATGTATTTGTTGTCCAATTACCACTAGGGTTTTTTGAAGTATATAATGTATATATTGTCCTAATGTATTTTTGGTGTTTATATTGTTCCAATTTTTATTGGTCTATAACATAATTTGCTATTATCTCTACTATTTTGTGATCCTCTTTTGAGATAATTAAATGTGTTGCTCATTTGAACTATACTTAAAATAATTTTCTTCATCCAATAAAAAATGTGTTAAGTTCATACAAACGAAGGAAACAATATTTTATGGCATCCACGCTGCTACACAAGTAAAAATAGATGTAATAAATTAAATCTAAAGTGAAGGGTACAAGCTCAAAACAAAGAAAAATATTTTATCTTACAAAATGTGAAAAGGGGGAAGGGGGTGCTTTATCAAATCTTTCTATCATAATCCACATTATTAAACCTAGTTCCACATTGAGGAATTCTTCATTTCATTGACATATAGAGAAATTAGAATGAAAGGAAGTGCCTATAAATAAAAATTTCAAAAGAAATAAAAATAAAGATCACAATAGTGAAATACAATAATAGAAGGGAGGCATATGGATTGTTTTATTAAATTTATTTTTATATCAGCATTGACATTACCCATTCAAATAACTTTTTTTCAAATTTGGAAGATACAAAGGGGCATGAGAATTCAAAGAATATGTATTAGTAGGAAACAAAATAAGGCACTTTACTTGAAGTGAACTAGAATAAATAGATTCATATAATGTGTTGTTCTCTTAGGTTCTACTATGAATTATGATCATTTTAAATATTTTATTGCTATGAAAGTGAGACGTGGATTTAAGAAGAATAAGAGTTAAAATACATTTGAGGCAACAAAAGATAATGTTGTAGAGATGCACTATATTTGATAAATGTATTTATAATTTCAAGTTTTTACCTACAACAAAGTGGTGTCATATATAGAAGTGTGATGAGAATAATAATAAAATAGATAAAATGTGGCAAGGACTACACATTTAAATTACTTGAAAAAATGTCTAAGTAGTTGTAGAGTAAGATTGAAGTTAACCTTGGAGTAGAAATGATATATATATATATATATATATA